>JAAAKQ030202351.1:0-11816 GCA_010016005.3 Zanna intricata
ATGAAACGACTGGCACAGGATAGGGAATCTTGGAGAGCTGCATCAAACCAGTCAAATGACTGAAGACAAAAAAAAAATAAAAAATAAAAATAAAATATCAGCTTACAATAGGAGTATCTGATAGGTAAATGTTACATTTGGCTTTAACGTAAGTAAATGTCTGGATAAGAAGTTGTGAAACATATATTGGAACTGTCATAGTATTGTCTCCAGACTATAAAGAAACTGTGACACCACACAACACCACAACTCAATAAATCATCAAATTATACTATTTTTCAAAGTATGCATCTATAATGCAATTATTTTAAATCTTCAAAAATAAAAAAATATTGACGGAAAAGAATACTTTTTACAGAAGGTGACAGGATTGGGTTAAATCTTTTAAATACATTATAACAGAAGACTGAATGGAATTCACTAGGTGTCTTCATTTTAAAGTATTTCTTCAAATGGTTGAAGGGAAAATAATGAAAATTAAATACAAAATTTAGAAAAATTATCTCCAAGACTTCTTTATTATGGCTGTGGATATATAACTTCAAGTTGTAAGTCTGATAATCACCTTCATGATATCAAACCAATTAATATAAATTTTGTTTTCAGAAATATGAACTAATATAAAAAAAAAAAAGGAAGAAAATAATTACAATAATCCAATATTTATTAAAAAAAAATACTACTTCGATTAACGATATTTTCAAATGCATTTAGTTTATTTTCCAGTAAAAGCAACAATAAAAGTTGAAATATTATTTACATCAAGTTTAGGTTTCCGAAAATGCTTTAATCAGTATATAGTGATGAACTTCATCTGTACAACAGTAGAAGCTGTAAAATTTAAAAGTAATCAATACAATGTCCATTTATATTCTAATTAGTAAATTACTCAAACAGATTTTAAGATGCAATATTAGATTTGTATACACAATCACTTTTACATTTGTATTAAGTTTGATTTATTGGTAAAAACATAATTTTTTCTGAATTTGTTCTCATATAATAAAGCTCACATCCATTATTTAAGAGTTTACATAAATAAACAGAAATGATATATAGTGGATATAAGAATGTTTGTTTACTGCATCAGCAGCGCTTGCATAGCTAGAAGGTCAAGATATAATAGTGGTGGATCAAATGACATGTTGATTTTACAAATAATATAAGAACCTTATTCGTTCATTTTGAATGATTTTGTTCTTTCAAAACTGAGCCAAAGCCATGTTAGTAATCATAATTATAATTCTAGCGACATGGGGCACCACAACTCACATGCATAAATTTGTTTGGGAAATGTTCCAAGAAAGACTACTTCATATAATGATGTAGAAAAAGTGTGAAGTAAGATAAAATTAATTAATCCCTTAAGTCAAGTATGATGACTAGTTCACTAAATGTTATTGGGACTTATCTAACCTTGTGATCACAGTAGATGATGACATTTAAAATATACAAATGAGTGTATAGAAAACATTTAACTAAATAACATTCCAATATACTTAGTCTAAATAATAAAATAACAATAACAAACATGCATGACAACATTATTAAATAATGCATTAGAGTATTAGATTAAGTAGAAGACCCAACTTTACCTTACAGAAAACTTTGAAGGAAAGTAGATTCTCTAGTTAAAAAACACATGCCAACTGTGCTCCAATAAAAAAGTGACACTGATTAAACCAGGTTAATCATAATCACAATTCCTTAAAATCTTATCCAATGAAGTGAAGGCTAAGGCAAGAAATTTAGAATAGTCAAACCACAATCTGTGTCTAATCAGGGCACTTTACAATTTTGTCCAGGACCCAGTATAGTAGTATCATTACTTTAATGCATCATTAAAACAATTATTTTTAATAAAGTATAGTATTTTAAAAATAACAAAAAAGACATACCTCAGAAAATTTACTTTTAAGAAGCATATGTTCTTGAAGTATATTCTGATACTTCTTTTCTAAAGTTAATTTTTCTTGTTTTAAAGTACTTTGACAATCTAGTAATTCTTGTTTTGTGTCAGCCTCTCGTTTACGCAATGTTTTCAAACGTTGCTCTAACTCAGTTGTCTGAAAATTTATTTACACAATGTTATTAAAACAACAAACAAAGTCATAAGATGACAAAAATATTAAAAAGAAAGTAAAAACAAGCTGATCACCCATCACAGAAATGAATTAGGTTCATGTAGAATAAGGCAGTCTATCCAACTAACTCGAAACAAGTAATGTATTTAATCACCAATCACAATTAAATACAGTTATTTCATAAATACAGTTAATCATAGTTAAAGAGCCTTTGCATTTAGCAACATATTTTTGATTTATTAAATTATTGCAGGGTTTCAGCATTTTAAGAACTAGAACTAACTATTTGTACTACTACCCATGGTAAAGACTAATGAATTTACTAATATTGTGGATTTACATCTGATAAAGAATGGTAACACTTCATTATGGCAGTTAATTAATAATTGAGAATTGATGATCAACTAAATTTTTTGTTTTTAAAATAAATTTTGTAGTTTTAATATCTTGAAAATCACATTTTTTTTTTTTTGTTTTAACTTTCTATGAAACAGACAGAAAATTATGAATGTGGCAGCTTATGAAACATTACATGAAGCAATCTAATAAATTTAGATTTATTAAATTAAAAATAGGAGTATGTTTAAAAATTTCTGATTACAGTGCAAGGAAAAGATTGGTGCATTTTTTTTAATCAAAAAACACTAAAATCAAAATATTGAAAACAAATTTATTTTTCAAATATTTTATACTTGATATCTATCTAATAATAAAAATATTTTTATAAAATATTATTTACAATAAAAGTTTACATTTTTAATCATTGACAATTTCCTGAAATCTTAGTAGAGCATTTAATTTAGTTCTTATTGGTTAAAAACTTGGTTACTATAATATATCAGAGCACTGCCTATAAATTATTAAACATCTTTAATCAATCATAAATGGGCAGTTGAAATTCCATCTTTCAATAAAAGACCCATTTAAATAAGTATACATCTCAATTCAAGATGAAGAAAACAGAATGACTAAGAGAGAAGTGTCCTCGATATTATTTATTAAAACCTTCCTCAAAATCTAAAAAAATTTGTTGAAACAATATACAAAAAATTATTCAAATAGTGTATACAGACAAACATTAACAAGGTAATAGAAATAAATAATTCAGTTTGGAGGTTGGCAACCGTGGCATGTGAAAGAATGACATATGAAAGGAAACCGTGGCATTCCTCAAAAGTGATAATTTATTAAGATTTTTGATACTTTATTTTTGGAAATATGTGGGTGTTTGTGAGTCAAGAGTGTAGTCCCGCGCGTCTAGAATGAGCAGAGTCATAAGCTATATGTATACAGCTGCTTACATGTGTAGCGCACTACCACTAGCTACCAGCCAGTGATATGAGTGATTAGAAAGAAAGAGATGAGAATATAGCAAAATTTAGTCACTAGTTAAATCTGTGAACAATGCATGTGATGGTTTGTTTACATATGTATTATCACAATGATTTGATGTTGTAAATATTTGTGATTATTTCATTTAGTTTATAAATTCCTGACATGTTATTTTATCATTCTTTTATATTATCATTGTTTAATTTGTTCTATCAAACCAACAAAATGATATAATCTCAAAAACAATGAATTTCTTATCAATAATTTACCTGGAATTTATCAAGTCTTAATATAGGTCTTTACTATTGCACTTCAAACAAGGTTTGTTTCTACTAAACTGGGTTAATTTAATAAATGTTTAGAAATCATATTCCTTTGAGTTTTCCTTTAGTTTGGATGCTTTGTTCAAACAAATTTTTTTTTCAGGATAAAACAATGTCAAAACCAAAAAGAATTTAACTATTTCAAGAGGATTGGAAAATAAATTATGGTTTCATTAGACAAGGAGAAAAAGTAACATGTTGTTTGTGTTTAGAAACAATTGTGGCATGTAATTCAAGTGTTATGCATGAGATATTACAATAAAAAATATAAGGAATGATTATCTAATTTGAATGCAGATAAAAGGAAAAAAATACTTAAAACAGAAGGTTTACAATTGCAAACTCGTTAAAAGATTTGATGCAAAAAGATAATGAAATCAAAAAGTCACATTTTTCAGCTTCATACTGCACTGCTAAAAATGGAAAACCATTCATAGATAGAAAGTTTAAAAAAAAAAAAAAAAACATTCTTAAGGATGTCTAAAGACCTTTATTGTAATTTTTCAAATAAAAATGAAATTTTGCAGAAAATTAAAGCGATTACTTAATCTGCTCAAACTATTCAATGAAGAATAAATATCATGAATGAAAATATAAATCAACAATTTAAAAATGACTTGAGGAAATGTGATGTTATTAGTTTATCTTTGGGCGAGAGCACAGATAGAAATAATATTCATGAGTAACATTGATAGCAAAATTTTATTCAGACTCTAAAAAAATCAATAATTAAAGAAGTGTGGACTGTTTCAACAATGTGTAATATAAAAACAGCAAAGGATATTTTGGATTGTTACAAATTGCATAAATAAATATGATAACATCAAGAATAAAATATTTTCTATTACGACTGATGGATGGGCTGCAATGAACGGCAAAAATGTTTGAAAAATATCTTCAACGCCAATTCTATTTTTTCATTGTGTTATTTACCAAGAGAGTTTGTATGCTTATATTTCTATCAGAAAATTTGAAGATGTTATGTCGACCGTGACAAATATGATCAATAAGATTATTGCATGGTATTCCGTCTCTCACAGAAAGTTTAAATTATTCTTGGAAGAAACTTAATCAGAATATGGAGATCTTCTCTTACGTAATACAGTTCAGTGGTTAAGTAGAGGAAAATTCATCAACAGATTTCTTAATCTTTTAAAAGAAATAAAAATATTTTTAATGGAGATGGGTGAAGAATGTCCCGATTTAGATGACATTTGGATTTTTAATTTAATGTTTTTAGCAGAGATTAACAGAGCATTTTAATTATTTAAACAAAAAATCTTCAAGGCAAAAAGCAAACTGTATTACAAGTATATGAACACTAGACTTCTTTTGTTGGGGGAAAATAAATCAAAATTTTTAAGAGACATTGAATTAAAACTTTTTTTAAATTTTCCAAGTTTAAAAAAAATTGTGGACACTTTAAGTAATGGCTTTGTAGTAACTGATGTAGTGGATTGTATATTAATGTTGCAGAAGTATTACATAAACAGATTTAACAATTTACAAAAACAGTCAGAGTGTTTAAGAATATTTTGCAACCTGACATTAAAGATAGTTACAAGATAGATAAAAAAGATTTTGAATTTTTGAACCTTAAGAATATTAATTTAGAATTAATCAAACAGCCTATATGTATTTATGTGTATTCTTATATGGAAAAAAGTATTCATGAACTTAAAAAATTTATCAATGCAAAATCCACAAGAGCCTGTTAACATTTACATTATGTTTCCATGCCTTCCATGAATCCATTTATAAGTTATAACAACAACAATAAAATAAACTAGTTTAAAAAATAGTTTATTATCTTTCTGACAATCACTTAAATGGAACAAAAATGTTTAACATTGCAAAAAGTAATCTTTTAGTACAAAGCAGCTTTTGCTGAAAAATGATTTCACTTTATCACTGACTAAGTTTTGATGATGAGAAAACCCATCAAGAAAGATAAACAAGTTTTTACTGATAAGAGAGATATAAGATGACTTTATTTCATCATGTATAAAATTATAAACCAAACAATATAAATACTTAAACAATAGATGAATAGCTCTTAGCATTTAGAGAAAGATGTCCCTTCAAAATGTAATTTTGAAGAAACCTGTCAAATACAGGATTAAAATAATCAAGATTTGTGGTGTTGGGTATATACAGCAATATGAGCTAATTGTTGAAAACAATCCACGTAAAAAGGAACACCTCTTGGTGAGTATTTTGTGAAAAAATTAACACGCTTTCATGGGTCACATAACCATGATAACTGGTTTAAAATATTCTGCAAGCTAATCAGCTAAAGAAGCTGCTGCATAATGTAACAGTTATTGGTACACTTAAGACTGATAAACCAGAAATCCCACCAAGCATGGTTGTAAAAAGAAATGAGGACTGAGATATGTAAGATTTTTATTTAATGTAAAATCAACTAAAGTTGTATGTCTGGCATCAATAATGCAAAAGAAGTTAGTCAACTGGAAAGCCTGGAATTATTTTAAATTATAATGAGACAAAAGGTAGGGGTTGACGACAGTTTTAACCAAATCGTGTAATGTCATTTTGTGTTCAAGAAAAACAAAGAGATGGCCCTTTTGCTTATTTTATGGGAAGCTTTATATAATAACTATTAATACTTATGTTTTTTGTTTTTTTCAGTAGAAAAATAATTCTAACAGGAGGTAATGTCCAGAAAACTTTTCACAAAGGAGTTAAACAAAGAACTAGTGACATTATGCTTGAAAAACCGCTCAAATATCCCTACAATGGTAAATAAGAACTATTATATTATCAGTAATGAAGAGAAGAACAACACTGGCCAAAAGACATAATGGGAAAAAATAACTTTGTGCAATTTTGCTCTTCTCAAAAAGAACGACTACTAATTACTGCGTTAAATGTTTGAAACCATTTTGCTTACAGTATCATGGAGAAATACGCAAAGACTGTACTGAAAACCAGTGAAGTTTGTGCAGCATTCTACAAGACTTAAGTCCAAGATAATAAAGGATTTATTTTATAAAACTTATCTAAAGAAATTATGTATTTTTTTGAAATAGTTTTTTCAATTAAATTTTACAGAATTTTTTGATGTGAAATGTCTTTAAAATCATACAGGTTGCAGAACAGAAGTTTGTAGTGTAACAAAAAGGTCAGTAATATACAATTATTATGTAGGATTATCATCCTGCCCTAATAACTCCTAACTATTAGTCTCAGAAACATAAATGTGGCTTACATGGTCGGTTTGCTGATAACTTTGAATCTACGTCACTAATGATGGGTTGGCAGGAAGAGGGCACAGCACAGATCAGCCAAAACTGCCGCTCTTGCTCATTTAGATGTGTAGCTCACGATTTAGATGTGACAATATGGTGATTCATGTGTTTTTGTTTAGTTTGTCAAGATAGATCAATTTACATAATAAGTGTATTTTGGACAATATTTATGTGTAAAAAATTAAAGTAAACATATAAAAAAGTATAAAAATTCAATATGTTAGTCTCAGCCCATGCAAAAGCCAGCTGGAAATATAAGTTAACTATGCACATCGTTGAAAAGGGGAGGTTATGAGCCCCCAATAGGCCACCACAAGTACCCCAGTATCTGGTACTGACAAGACTTTTTTCAGGAGCGTTGCAAAGCTGGCACCGGCAAGCTCAGTGAATGACACTGACCACGCGAGCACCTCTACCACTGCTGTACCTTAACTAATGGACATAACAAGTGAAGATAACACCCATACATCTGTCGAAGACAGCCTGAGTTGTTGAAATCAACTCAGGCTGAGTTGATTTCATTGGCATGCAGCGACAAAGGCTTCAAAATGGTATTTGAAAACAATCCGTTTGTTATCTTGCAGCACTTATATTGACTGTGGTTCAACAGAGATTTAAAGTAGGCGAAAGCTTGCAATATTCCTCTTCTTCAGACTAAATTCTCTTTAAAAATGCATTTTGTTTATGTAGAACCTGTAGCATGGCATGATAGATGCCATGTTATCCTGATGCTGTCACTCAAATGGATTTCGATATATCCGAAGCCAGACAGGCTACTATCACCTAACCCAATTGGTGTTTGGTTAATTTCACTGTGCTTACCCTTTACGCAAATTCATTGCCTATGCTATGAAGGTAATTATGGTATAGTTGGTCAGATGATCAAAATACCTGTTAATGTGAACAACATGTGCAGCAACTACTAAGGTGGACAGATGACTGATTTTGGCTTCAATGTCAACATAAAAAAGGTCATCCACAAATTTAATTATCTGAGCGGTTTCATATGCAAGTTGCTGATCAAGTTGTGGTTGCGCTACTTGGTAAACCGTTCACTGTACAAGCATTACAACACACAGATAGACCCTTGTCTGTTCGACAACGACGAGGAATGACAATATCAAGTTCAAGTATGAGATTGAGTCTATCGAATCTGATCCAAAATCAGGGATCCTGCTCACCAAACAATGTAAAATGCTATGAAATGAGAAGCAATGCTGAACATTGCCTTGGGACAGAACCTGTCTCCGATTAACATAATCTGCGATGTTGACAATGAGGAATTATCCTTCCCTCAAATAAACAATGCAGTCAATGTCTCACTTTTATTTTATTCCAATACACTAAAAGTGACTTACTGAAATACAGAGTTACCAATTTATCTGTAGAGTGGGGCAAATGAGGAACTAAAATTTTCCATTGGAGACTTTCAATTTTGTTCAAAAAATATGAAGGTGGCTCTCCCATCTAACTCTGCAGATAAGTTGGTCAGTCTGTAGCTCGGAGGAACTTCATCCATGGTCTCTTAACGTTTCTCACTGAACTAATGGCTGTGCACCTCAACACAGCCAATTCTTTTTATTACATTTTTGTATATAATATTTAAATCATTATAAGTATTATTTTTATATTACATTATTTAAATCACAGATAATAAATACAGAAATTACAAAAAATTCTAATTCTTGTAAATGCATTACTTATACACCCAAAATATAATATTGTTTATTTTGTCATAAAAATTACTAATGCATATCAATAATGTTACTATTTTAATGTATAATATTTTTTTATGGTTAAATAAGTACAAGAAAATTTCAATTAAATAAGCAATAACTGTCCTAAAAGGTTTACAAATACTTGGTATATCCTTCTAAATCCCAAAATAAAAAAAAAGTTTCTTTGAAATACATAGAATGCTGTAAGACTCCACTGTAACACAGTCATCTGGAGACAACTGTTATACCCACACTGTATAATGTGTTATTTAAATGGTAAAGTGATAAAAAAAGGGAAACAATGCCAATGATTTAGTAATGCAATAAATTAAAATATTATAACTGTCAGAGTAAAAATGAGAAATGTATGAGATAAAATAAAATATAAAAATACAATAATAAGTGTATTGCACTTAAACCTCTGTAGCTGGATTTCATCTTCACATTGTTTTTTTCAGAACAGTAAACTACAGTAATTGTAGTCATTTAAGCACTTTCTCTTACAGACTATTTAAAGTACAATACTTCTGATGTGAATTCAAAATCTCATAAATATAAAGTATTTCTTTATTAGAAGACATATTGAATTAACACAAACATCTGAATAAGAACTATTACATTATCAGTTCTGAAGAGAACAACCTTGGCCAGAAGCTGTCATGAGAACTTTGTGCATTTGCACTTCTCAAAAAAGAATGACACTAACTACTATGCTAAATGTTTGAGGCCATTTTGCTTACAGCATCGTGGAGAAATATAAAAAGATTGTACTGAAAACCAGTGAAGTTTATGTATAACGAACGTACAAACAAAAATCTAAGGTAATTTAAAGTACAAGGAAATTTAAAGTAAATAAGCAATAATGAATCCTGGAGAGTTTACAAATATTCTGCAATGAAATTAGATTTAACATTTAGATTTTAAGATTTTTTGAAAAACTAGGAAATAATTTTTGTTTGCTTGGAGTTCATATTTTTCTACGGCTATATGTAATTTCACAAGGCTAAATGTTTTAGTGTAATATTCTGTTCAATTTATTGTTAAATATGAATACATAGTTAAAATGTGTTTCCATATACCTACTAAAAAACAGGCAAATTTTTTTTTGAGACATTCTTAATTTTACCAGTGCCTTACATTAGTTTTGAAATACAATAGTTCAAATCACTGTTAAAATTTAAATACTAATAGGACAAATCATATTAACATGTAATTTTCCTGACTATTAACTTACACTGTATCTTTCTTTTTCAAGTGACATCTGAAGACTTTTCTTTTCTTTCTCAAACAGTACTAACGTCTCTTTATGTACAGTTTCCATTTGGCTAATTCTGGACTCTAATCTAGCAATCTCTGATCTTGCTTCAACTAAATCTGCTTTCATTTTTCGTGATTCCCATGGTGATGCTAGAAAGTAAACAAGGAAGAAGTTATAAACATTTTTTTATTTAAAAAATTACATTATACTTCAATTACTTCCTTAATATGCTAAAAACACTGCTAATAATATAGTGCCTAAAATATTTTTTCAAATATTCCCTATAAAGTATGTCTGAAAGTAATCGTTACTTAACCTAAGTTATAAGAAAAATAATAAATACAACTTACTAACTAAGTAGGAATCTGTCAATCTTGGGTTTTCTGGCGTATCACCTTCAACCTTTCTTTTCTTATTGTACAGATTTTCAGTCTCATTAAAAAATGAATCGTCAAAATCTAACTTCACAGGTTTTGGTAAACTTTTAGAATCATGATCTACCAATCCAGGAAAATTTAAGGCACTAATCCTTCTTCCTGGAATACTATCAGTCCTAAAATCATGAAGGATTTTATTAAAACTAGAACAACGAGAATCCATCGCAATAAAATGATTAAAACACACGTCTTAATAAAACCAAATCAACTACACCAACTAAATCGCATTGTTTTCAAACCGACCAAACTAACGACGTTAATAGGACGTTACTATCGACAACTATCGATATTCTGCCCTACACCTTTTAATTCAAACTTGACTACAACATTCTGATAAAATGACTAATTTAGATCGACATTTTACTGTTTAGTAAAATTGAAATTCCTTTTTTAACTTCCACAATAATAAGGTTCATTTCTTTCACAAACTGCTTGTATATGTCATAATTGAGAAAATAGTAAGCTTAAATAAGATAAGTTCCTATTTCACAATCTTAGACATTTTGTTTAGTATCATTTTCAAAGTTAACGAATTGTAACGATCAGAATCGATATTCCAATTCGATATGGCAAAAAACGAGCATGTCAACTACTTTTACACCAACAAATTAAAACGAAATATGCAATTTCTGTTAGAAATAGTGATTTTTTTTTTTACATATACATAAAAAGACTTTAAGCTGCAGTTTTCTAATTATATCTAGAATTTAAAACGGATGTTTTAGAATCTTAAAAACTTATTATTGATACTGAATACATTGCAGTATAAGTCTGATAAGTTTAAGCACCATTTTAATATGAGTAGATCATTATTGTATTACTTTTAACTGTTAAGCAAGTAAAAGTAAGCAAAAATACAATTGCATAACAACCCATCGTTTGTTAAATTAAGAACTGAATGAACTTTGAATATGAAACTTCAATCCAATTTGCAAATAGCAAATATATTTGCTCATCTTTATTCATCCTTTTCGTTCTTTTTTTCCTAAAACAATACTCACAGTTTTCCCTTTTTTAAACAAAACTTTATAAAATTTAAGAAATATTTATTAATAACTTAATTTATATGCACTATTTAAATCCAGGGACATCTTTCAGTAAAGTAAGAAAAATAAGAAATATAAAATTTACAAATTGATTAAATATAATAATTACTTGATTGCAAGAATAAATATCTAGAAGAAATACAAGACACAGTATGTTGTCTATGGACCAATTTAATGTTATAAAGATTAAAATGAAATTATGAAGAACAGATTTAACATAGTAGTTTGTTATTACATAATCAATGATATCGGTCCAGAAAGTATGAATATCTTATACAGAGTGTATCAAAACTGCACGGCAATCTCTCGGAAACGGATTCTATATCTAAAAATAAGAAAAAAGTTT
>JAAAKQ030202373.1:0-11816 GCA_010016005.3 Zanna intricata
CAAACAACACAAAGAACAGCCACACGCACCTGTCCTCTCTCACACACACACACCCACACCGGTTTTTTTCATGTAGTTTAAGTGTCTGTGTGTGTGTGTAAACGAGTTTATGTACTTGTGTTTCTTTTTTATAGGTGTAAGTGTGTGTGCATGTCAGTGTTAACTAACTGCTTCTTGTCTAGCATCTCTTCCACGACCTCTCGGATGTTCTTCTCCTGAAATAACTTAATAAAAACCAAAAACATGTATATAAACTTCCCACTCACTCACTCAGTCACTATGTCATCTATTCTACCTTCTTCATACACATTCACACTCTTTTTTTTTTTTTAATATATGTGTTTTTGTATTTTTTTTGTGCGGGTGTGTGCCTTTACGTGTTCACGCCGATGGTTCAGGAGTCCTCGTGCGTCCTCATCGCCGCCCACCCCCGCAAGCAGGGACGCGTGACGACTCAGCAGGTGGCTGTCCTTTCCCCCAAGCTCCTCCATGTGTGCATGAGAGCGTGTGTGTGTGTCGCCGTCGAGGCTTCGGGAGTCCCCGTGCGTCAACATCGCCGCCTATCCCCACAAGCAGGGACGCGCGACGACTCAGCAGAGGGCTGTCCCTCCCTCTCGACCCCGCTGACCATCGCCGTGAGTTAGTCCCGGGACCACTTCTTGAACTCGCTCTCCTTAGCTTATAGTATCTCGGTGATACCACAAGCGAAGTGATAGACAAATAAGGCACTCTGCCACCCTCCAGTTGTTACATGCTCCCTAGCATGTAATTCACGATGTTTTCTGGTGTGATCCATTCGAGATGGACCTCCTCCTTTAGCGTCTTCCACCTCTCGCAAGAGAAGAGTAAAACTTCTGCTGTGTCTAACTCCCCGCAGTAGACACAACCTTGCACCTCCCTGCGCTTGAATTTATTCAGATAAGAGCCAAATCCGCCGTGGCCGGAAAAGAACTGAGCGAGGTAGTAACTGACCCCTCCCCCATGCCTGCTCACCAACCACGGCTCTAATTTTGGGATGAGCCTATATGTCCATTTCCCAGTTGTCGCTTCGTCTCACATCTTCTGCGCGTGAGGGCTTCCATTCTTTTGATATTGTTTTTCGCTTCAGTCCAGACCTCCAAGAGGGCACAGCGTACAGAAGGACCACCGTCGCAACTGCCATCAAGAGCCGTCTTTTTTCGGCCCTAGGCCATCGTTTGTTTGACATACTAATTTACTTAAATACTATGTATCAGCCCCTTTACTTCGAACTCACAATTCAATGAAGATGAGTTATTTTTTAATTTAAAATTCCAACTATAAACTATAACTAAATAAATTAATTGGGAAATCTATAGTGATTTGATCAATCGACTTTCTTCTCAATTCGACTCAAGACTAGTAGCGGTCGAGTTCATCAACTGCCAAACCTTCATCCTTATTGCTTACCATTTACCACCTTCCAGTAATAGTTACTGTGCTCTATTCCTCCAGATTTTTCCTCTTAGTTCTGTTATAAAAAAAGATGATTTAATACTAGCCGGTAATTTAACTTAAATTGTACAGTTCCACCCGGTACAGTCAGTTCTATAATGTATTTAACTAATATTTTAAAAGACTTTGGAAAAATAGTTTTTGACACGAGCGTTAAACTTCTTAAACAAGTAGGACATTGTAGTTCACCAACACGGTCTAACAAACAGACTTTCTACATCAGTTATGTTGCAATTTGTAAGTGATATTTACAATAGTATTGAATGAGGCAACTTTAATATTTTTTATGAGCTGAGGGAAGCTTTCAATTTGGTAGACCGTAAAATGTTGATCGATAAACTTGAACCATGGTATTTCAGTGGATTACCTCTCACTGTTTACAATTCTCATTTGGAAGATCGAAATCAGGTAGTCGAATAAGTTTAAGTATGGTAATATTTTTGTGACAGCTAGCTGTAAACCGTGTTGAAGTGAAAAAAAGGCGTATTGAAGGATAATGTAATTTGACCTTTTCCTATAATTTTTTATGTCAATCTATCTTCCGAATCATGAAAAGAGTCGTGAGATTTCAATGTATCCAGAAACATAAACTTGATGATCACTGCCTATACTCAAAATCAAATACGAAAAATTTGAAATAATAAAATATTTAACTATCGAATCACCTCCTTTTAAACAGAAATAAATCAGTTATCGTAAAATTTAATGTTAAGTTTAGAGATAACACATTAATTAGAACGTAGCCAAGTGGTAGCGTCTCGGCTTTTCATCCAGAGTTCCCGGGTTCGAATCCCGGTCAGGCATGGCATTTTTCACTAACGCTACAATTCGTTCATCTCATCCTCTGAAGATATAACCTAACGGTAGTTCCGGAGGTAAAAAAAAAAAAAAAAAAAATTAATTAGAACACTTGGTATGTCTGTTTACAAATTATTTAAACTAAATTACTTATTCATTTACTGTTTAAAGAATCAGTCGACTCGTCTCTTAGATGGAGTTACTTCAACGTTGAAAAAATATAAAAAAAATAATGTCTTTTGTATGCTATTTTGTTTGATTATTGCGGATTTTGTTGCAATTTAACAGTTATAGGGACGGTTCATTTTGCCTAGGTCTAATTCATTTATCGTCTAAGTTTACTTAAGTGATTAGGCGCTTGGGCACTCCATGATGAAGAAATACCTTTCGGAGATGAGTGCTATATCAGCATCCCTACGTGCCTAGGATCCCTACGTCCCTAGAGGCCGGGATGTATGATATCGGAGTGCGGAGGTGCGGTTATATGGCCGTATAGTCCTCTTCCTGTTTGGGTGGTGGTCAGGGGGAGAAGCAATGTTAGTGTGCAGATCTGTGGTATCCACTTTTACATGATATGCAATTTGGTTTATGCAGATTTAGGTCTACGCTGGATGCAGTAATGTAAGTGCGTTCCCTGGCGGAGGGAATTATAGCTAGTCGACGGGGGAGTTGCACAGATAGAGTTTGCTATCAAACTCTATCACACTGGATGTGTGGAATGCACTTAATTGCGTTTCGCACAATGCAGTCAGACGCGAGATGTATTGCTTCATGTTCCAGCGTATTTGAAAAGGATCATATGCTCATATCTTAGTGACAGGAGTATTGTTTGTGTGATGGATGGTGAATTTTTGGAACGGGAAATAAACAGAGGGGTTGCCCAGCGGTCGTCCTTGGGCCGACCCTATGGACTATCTCATACGACGAAGTATTTTGTGTTCCTTTACCTCGTAACGTGACCATTGTAGGATATGCGGAGGCTGATACCCGTAGGAAGGCCTCTGTTAAAATACGTGAGTTTTATCTGGCTGTAGCTGATTGGATGAGGGACGTTGGGCCCAGTATAACTCTTGGGAAAACGGAAATAGTCGCCATCTATAACGCAAAACGGATTCTGAGAATCCTAGTCGAATTGGAAGTCAGGCGAATGACAGCCAAATCCACAATTAAGTATTTATCTGGACTAGACGCGTGGACTAGACTGCGTGGACTAGACGAGTGCCTCGATGACATGGCATCCATGTCATCGAGGCACGTGGTCGTGCGGATCGGGCCGTGCGTCTTATTCTGGGCACTTTTCCGAAGACTGGTGCTTCCTACGCTGTGATCCTCTACGGGGAGGAAACATGGGCAAATGCTATGAAGTACTGCAAGTATAGAGCGATACTAGAGACATTACAAAGGAGATGCTGCCTACGGGTGGCGTGTACTTTAAGAACTTCATCTACAGAGGCACTCGAGGTAATCACGGGGTTTCGGCTGATGGACCTTGTGATTGCGTTGCGGGTCAGGATATACGAGCTTGGTGAATTTGCCCGTGCAGACAGGAAGATCAGCTGTGAAGGCAGAGATTGAAGAGGGCATTTTGAAGACATGGAAGGAGAGGTGGAATTAAGCGACGAAAGGCAGGTAGGCCTACAGAATAATCCGTGATAATGGTAGATGGATTACAAGACCCCATGCATTGTTGGATTTTTACCTCACCCAGATGCTGACGGACCATAGGGACTTCAGGCGTTCTTGTCTTGATTTGGACTAGACTACGCTGACGCTGCTCTGATTGCGGAACGGAAGAAACAGCGCTGCATGTTTCTTCTTTGAGTCACCCATTTTGCTATGGAGCAAAGAAAATTGCTTCTTCTACTGAATTCGACGGTTATGTTCCCACATGAGAAACTTATGGATTTCATGTTGACCAAATAGAACACTGGCTTGCTGCGGCAAGGTTCTCCAGAGCAGTTATGGAGAGACTCCGTACGTTGGAAGAAGCAGAAAAAGTTAGAGACCTGAGGACCACAGTGCGAAGACAGGCTCGTGAGTGAATGTCTAGCGGAGCCTCCCGAACCAGTGGGGGTCACCTGGATACGGTGAGCCCGCGGCCACATCGATGTCCGGAGAAGGAAGATGTTCACCCCTTGCCGGCAACCGTTGGAAATAAGTGAGTAGATAAGTATGCTTGGAGTTGTGTGTAAGTTTGGACATGTGTATGTGTGAGTGTGCCTGGTGGGTATGCCATTGTAGTTGAGTTATTTGTGTCCTGTTTCTGTTGGTGTTGTTGTGATGCGTGTATGTTGATTGTATCTTGTTTTGTATGTTTGGATTGTATGTTGGTTTGATGTGAGGTGACTAACTGTATGTGTGGGCGTTACACCCCTCTCCTGAAGTAATGCCACATGGGCGGTTCCAGGAGGGTGGTTATCCAGGGGTGGAGGTATAGTTGATAGTGAGCAGGCATACATTCACAACTAATAACATTTTGGGGAGCCTATTAGCTAGACCGACACTGCTTCGGCGCAAAAAAAAAAAATAAATAAAATAAAAATTTCTAATTCATTTTCTCATACGGTGTATTTGGTTTTTGATAATTCAGTAAAATGTTAACGTTTTCTGCAATTCCAAAGCTGGACATCTTTATATGTTTATGAATTATCACTCAAACGATTATCATCAATTTATGCAAGAAGAAATCGAAAAAGAACTTAATTTTGTAAATTAAACATAATTTATTAATTTTTATAGTATATATTCGAACACATGATTTAAACCTGCAATTTTCTAATGATTAGACACATTAAAAGTTTAAGAAAAGTTTTAAAGGAAGGTCTTCTTTATACATGAATTTCATACCTTGCCATTGCAACAATCACTTTTTGAGGTTTTATCATATCTTCATATGTAAATTTTTTAATTTTACGTCTTCGACTTATGAAATTCTGATGGCGATTGTAGTAGTTTAAAATTCTTAAAAATCTAATACTAATTAGAGAAATTAGGAATATCGACTGGTCTAAATACAATTTGCCGTCATCTTCCTGACTAAGTTTTTTAGGAAACTTCATACGATAAATTTGTGACGTTTGAAAATCTACATTCGTATTATTTAACAGGGCAATATTAATTTTTATTATAGTTACATGTTAATATATACAACACATCGACTTATTTACTTCTTAAGTTCTTTAATGAATACGATACAATGAATTAATTATAAACAACCCGATAATCTACTGACACATTTTTTATTTCAAACTCAAATTCAACACGCTGACATAGATTTTAACGTAGCTTCTGTCGGCTCCATATTAAGTTCTGTTGACATGCTGATTATGAGAGGGTAACTAACAAAATAATTTAAAAGATTACGGTTTCTAATCCGAGTTAAATTCAGATACATCATCAAGGTTCTAATATATTTTCCTTCCCTAATTTCTAACGTTATGTATTAATTCTAACTACGTTCTTACGTACATGAACTACATTCCAACGTCAATGTATTTTTAAATTGCAACGAAAATACAATTTTTAAAATGAATACCCAAAATGAATTCATTTTTAAAAAATAAATTACCGGTAATTTTTTTTTAAACAAAAATTACCGATTTGAAACGATCCAGAAAATAAACGTCTATACAAAATACAATACACAGTTGCTAAACTGTTATCGATAAAATAAATAAAATAAAAAAAAAAGCTTGTTGGGACCAGAGAAAAGATTTCAGTATAGAGCGGTTGTAGGATTTCGGTTATATAAGTACAAATTAGTATTCCTTCTTCTAGAAATAATGAAAACTAGTGAATATAAAGAGTACTTGGGGGTCGTTGAGGTTACAAGTAGCCGTACTATGGCGCTACTGTATGAGATGAAGAGTTCTTGAAAGCACAGAAAAATAATATTATTTGAAAGAGAGAGGGTTTGTTGGTCTTGTTTGGAAGAAAGTTTTTGAAAAGTTCGTGTACATCACTTCACTTCCCTCCCTCCCAAATACGCATCTTCGTTTAATTTGCGTGTGTATTGGCACGCACGCGTATCAAGTAAGTACTTCGGATCAAACATTGCTTAAGAGTAGTTTTTTTTCATTATTTTTGCCGTGATTTATTTAAATTAAAACCTGCTTTAATTTGTGGAATTTAGAGTTTTTCTAATTTAGATTTAAGCATTTAATTTTTTCAGATCTTAAAAGATACCAGTTTTATTGTAAAAGCATTATAAATTCGGTTTTCAGTATTGGAAAATATAATAATATTTCATTTAATATATATATATATATATATATATATATATATATAATACATACAGTATATATATTTTACAAAATGTATATATATATATTAATTATCAGGCGATGTGTGCCTATTTCTTTGAATATATGTTCAGGGAAAATTTTGTTCATATTAATGTCTCGAACCACTTATCGACTTTATAACAGTGATTGTAAACTTCAGTGAAATCCCTTTCACCCCAGAAAAAGATTTCTAGAGTTACAATCGCGTAGGATCACCCCGACTACTCTTCAACCTCTAATAATATTCTACCCTTTTTGAAGTGTCAAAACAATGTCCGGATTAGTTGACTGATACAAGGGTCACACGTCACTTAAAAAGTTTCCGTCACCATTTTCCGAATTAAATGCAGAATTCGAAGTTACTTGTCCACACGACTTTGCAGACATAGTGAAATTGCAGATGCTCACGGTTGGAGACACATACCCTGTTAGAGATACCTTTGTACTGGGATCACACGTAACACAGCGGGACCTCATTATCCTCATTCATGACATAGCACATTCGATAGCTCGAAGTGACTGATTACTATTCAGGAAAAGTACAACTTGGTAGAGAAACCTCGCCGGAACCTTGCTCCCAACCCGATTCTCGTATCGAGAGAAAATGTCGGCATATTTTTCTTATCCCCTAAGTCGGCATTATTTTTCTTATCGGCAAGCTAGAACGTAAGGAAAAATAAAAAATAAACTTTTACGGAATAACAAATAACGTTTACGGATAACAAGTGACCCAGATATAGAGAAAGGGAAAAATAAAAGAAAAAAGGAAATGAAATGAAAGAATGAAAGGAAATGAAAAAGCCAAACTGTTCACTTTATCAATGATCGGATCCGTTAAAAAAAGAAGAGTCAAGCCAGGTAAATTGAAGGGGCTAACTGAAACGCACCGATTCTGCTAGTGTGCAAGTTTATCGACGTAGTGATGAATGTGGTGTGAGATACTTATTTCTTCCTTCCTTTTTGAGATGGCTGAGGTGGGAGGTGATGTGACCATTTGGGAATGAGATCTTCCCAGAAGAAGTCTTGGGGCATATTCTGAACTCTAGAGAAGGCTGGAATACGTGCAGCAGGTGGTTCAAGCATATGTTTTCAAAGAAAATGACAGAAGAAGAGCATTGAGAGGGTAGTATCTTGCTGGGGAGTGGCGGTGGAAGGCCAGCCCTCGGGGATGAGTAGTGGGGGGTCCTCTCGGATTGTCGCTCCAGGGTGCCCTCCGGGGACACCAGAAACCGTGGCTTGAAGGCAGCTCAATGGAGCCCGTTAGGACACGCGCGGTGACGAGGGTATACCTGACCGGTGGTTTCTCACCTGTATGTACGGACTACTGGGCGTCTGGTTGAGGCAGATTTCCACACCCCGACACAAATAAAAGATACTTATTCCATTCGTCAAATCTAGCTACGATTATGTTTTAGTTCTAATCAAAATGATAACCTAAAACTAAAATGATATTTAAAATAAAATTCTTAGAGTTTGTAGATAAACAAATAAATAAAGACTTTGTACAAATCGTAACATATGTTTTATAGGTTACTTTAGAAATATTAATTCACTAATCCACGCCAACGAAAGGGAACGGCTCTAACATTTAACTGTAAGGATCAAGGGGATGATGTTAAATATTTGATCAGAGTGGTATTAGAACGTAAAAAAATTATGAATGTAAAGAAAAGTTGTATAGCTGTTGTTAATATACGATTTTACGAAAAAAAAAAATGATGTGACGTGAAAAAAAATAGTGATGTGAAAAAAAAATAATGAACTGAAGGTAGTGGTAAATGAAATTGGATCACAATAAAATTACGACTTTATAGACTTTAAATGGTAAATATTTTGATACATTTTTTTAAGTACATGTTAAAAGAACAAAAGATATGTACAAGGAATTTGGCGTATGCTTGTGGAGATCGTATCATTCAGTTTACGTATGTAAAGAAAATTCTTCGTTTGAGGGCGTTGTGATCTCGTGTGACGAGCTCATTTGAAGCCAAATGGACTTGCTACAGTTCAGAAGTAACGTAAAAAGAAGGTATGGACTAATAAAAAGCATCTAAAAGTAATTTGGCTCTTTTTTTATGATTTTATATTTGAATTCTTCAGCAGATGTAAACCTCTATGTGAATAATGGAGCTGTAAAAGTTGACATTCTTAAAACCGTGTGATATGAATTAAGGCGTAATTGCTTGATGCGTTTCTTTTGGAAATATTAATGGACTATAATGACGGCTAATTACAGTATAGACTAATAACTTTCCCTAATGACCAAATTGACGTTTGATTGTGTTTTTTTATTTTATTTTACTTTTGTCAGTTAAAGCTGGAGTTTTAGATTCAGATTTTATGAATTTTTTTTGATAGTGAAAAGTTATACTTTGGAAAATTAGTAATTAAGTTTATTTGAAAATATTAAATATCAGATAAAAACTTGTAAAATTTATTATCCTTTAATTATTTTTTAAACTACTGTTAACATTGAATAGATTGACATCGAGTAGATAAATTGAGACTTCTTAACTGATAAGTAAGTCTGAGTTACAATTTTTGTTTGTTTTTCGTTGTAATAATTGTTTTGTTGCAAGAATGTAGTATGTTAAGAAGCAATCAATATTGGAAGATGTCCGTTAAACACAGCAATATTTTTCCTGTTTCATAAAAAAGAAATGTTTCAAAGTTAATTTTAAAACCAACATAAATTTAAAAAAAAATGGTGTATGTAAAGTATAACTGTTCTATTTCAAGTGATAAAGAAAAACATTTGGTTTGATTAATTCAGTATGATGATTTGATTTGATGATGTGCGCCATCATGTCTTACATGTCTACCCCAGATACGAAGCTGAACGTTCCAAAGTAGCTAGAGAGCTTACAAGAATCAATTGCGGTTTTGATCTGCAAGATAACTGGAAAACCGAAAGGAAATGGAACATAGTTTTGGCTTCCTTAGATTCCTAGTCTTCGGAGGATGCTTGAGGGGGTCTGATGCTGTTATAGATGTATAGATAGTTAAGCAATCCGGGTGGCTAGGGGCCCGCCTGGGTGCTTAATTTCACCAAGGTAGGCGTTTGCCATCAAGCCCGGTTAACTGAAATATTCACTATTAGAATGAGATGAATGATTGGAGAACTCTGTAATGGGGCTTTGGTATGGAGGGGTGTAGGCATTGACATCTCTCTCTAGAACGGACCAGGGAAGAGAGAAATGGGTTATGTTTTATTAGAGGCTTATTAAATTTATGAATCTGTTTCCTGATTTTTAAGTAAACCAAGAAGACTAAGTAAATAGAATTGTAGGACAAAATTGTCGTTCGTTTTGTTAGTGTTACTACGGTTTGGGTAAATGTGTTATTAGTTTTATTTTCGTATTTTTGTTTTAGTGTTTTTCCGCGTTTGTTTTGCATGTGAACTCACTTTACTTTTGGGTAGGTAGGTGATTCAGTTTCTTTGACGACTAGTGTTTAGTCTTGCTTGAGACTAGAGATACGTTTTGTTATTTTTAATAATAGGTACACCGGTGGGAATGACGCTTGTGTCATTCGAATCGGTGGCATTCTAAGCCGAAGCGACTGAGAGGTGTCATATACCGCGGTTTGAAAGATGGCCTCCGGTAAAGCCCACACGGCTAGGTACGGAGGGGATGGCTGCAAATGTGGTTTGATGCGAATGCCAAATCACCTCTTTGATACAGTGGGATCACGGACGACGACGGTGAATTGATAGAAAACTTCATCACGCAGCATAATTTTCAAGTTTTTTAATGTCGCCGGCGAGTTGTCTACATTCGCCGGCAATGTCAATGAGCGGAGGGCCTTCCAAGGTACCAACATTGATGTTACCATTGGTATGGATATCCCTGGTAGGATTCAAAATTGGTCATTAGTCGATGACTGCTCTAGCGATCATCGACTAATCGTCTTTGAGTTAGTAGGTGGGCTGCGCGATGTCTATAGGGCGGACATCCCTGTTCATCAGGGGCGCTTCCTGAACAGGCGGGCGGATTGGCCCAAGTTTTCTAATATCCTCGCGACCAGGCTCCGGGCTTTCATCCGAGACCTGGACGCATTTCCGTTAGAGGACATGGTAGAGAACTTCACTTCAGTGGTGGTAGATGCCGCTGAACGTTCCATTACCCGCGGTACGGGTCGGGAGAGAATTCTCTCCCGAGAATTGCTAGTTAGTGTACTTGGGAACTGACGACGATAAAACGCGCTGTGGGCCGGCTCAGGAGAGCTGCTCAATGCGAGGGCAATCCTGATCGGCGATCAGCCCTGCTTGCGGAGTATCGTCTGAAGAGGATGAGTATATCCACAAAGTTAGATCTTCTAAGCGGGATTCCTGGCGCTTTTTTGTGCAAGAGCTGGGAAATAGAGCCTTGGGGTGTAGTCTATAGAGTCCTTGATCATAAGCGGAAAAAGTGCTTTCTTCTGTCGGCTCTCTCGACTCAACATGGTGCTTTAATAGATAAAAATCGTTTTCTTACTCATCTGATGGACGATATTCTTCCAGATTATACCGCCGTGAATGGTGAGACTCCGTATCATCGCCAAATTCGTTGGGAGACCGTAGGTTTTTGCTGTAAAACACAGTCTTCTGAGATCACTGAGGCGGAGATCCGTCAAGTGATCTATAGTTTGATCCGAACACAAAGCCCCCGGATATGATTGCATAACGGTGAAACTCCTTCTTCGCATATTACCAATAATTCTTGGCCTTTTGCTAGGATCTTCAATAGGATACTTTTCAGTTTGTTGGATGAATTTGTCGGTGAATTGAAATTGCTCTTCAAAGGCGGCGACAAGAATCCCACCGTAAGTTCTTCTTACCGGCCTCTGAGGCTCTTGCCCGTAGAAGGTAAGGTTTTTGAGAAGGTATTATACCTCCGCATTAATAGCAGGTTCACTTCTAGTTATCAGTTGATGGTCGATCAATATGGTTTTCGCCCCGGCAAGGGCCAGAGGACGCCATTCTTCGGGTGTTAGATGTAGCAGCGGCTAGCGAGTGCAAATATGTACTCAGCGTCTTTTTGGATATATCCGGGGCCTTCAACAATTTTCGGTGGACCTCTGCCTTTTATCAACTGCACCGGCTTGGTTGCACGCAAAACGAAATTCTCACTCTCTCGAGCTATTTTAGCAACAGGACTATCATTCTTCGTGACGATAGCTCTGAAGTAGGAAAGACCCTCTTTCTTTTTTCTGTTTTAGCCTCCGGAACTATCGTAAGATATTACTTCAGAGGATGAATGAGGATGATATGTATGAATGTGA
>JAAAKQ030202417.1:0-11814 GCA_010016005.3 Zanna intricata
TGGCCAAGTTTTGGTCAAAAGTAATTTAATCGTAACTGTAAATGCATGTACATGTGCCTGTATGTTTCTGACACGAGGATAATAATACGTCAATGTACAATCGTTTGTCAAACGAATCGCAAAAGTGGTCCTACAGCCTCCGCTTAATTTACGAGGAAGGAGAGTTAGTGGACTGTACTCATAAAATTTGATTACGAGATTATCGCTCTTAGAATGAAAGATGTTGATGATTGCGTAGTCATTTTACCAGTTTTTACAAACATTTATCAAGTGGAAAAGGGATACGGAGATGTCGAGCGAAAAATGCTAATTCTAATATTAAGATAGGCTGTAACAGTTCAGAAACTGCAGGTACAACTCTTATTGCAGGTTAAACAAAAAAAAAAGGTACAAATTTCTTGCCAAGAAAGATTTCTTGAGAGTTAAAACTTTAGAGGAAATCGCTTTGATTTGAACTCGAATAAGTTATTAAATAGACCACAGGATGAGAAAACTCTGACAGAATGACGAGTTTTCGTAATCTATCCAATCTGTGGGTTTCATTTCTGCGGTAACACGTTTGGGCAAGGTTTGCGGCAACCCGTTTAAAAAAAAATGTTTATAATAACTATAAAATATTATTTATTCCAAAATTATAATATAAAACTCGCTTCAAACAGAGTAATGTCTAAGCCTGATGTTCAGAATGTCAGGAAATAGGTGTCCCTGTCTTAATAGCTTGAAATACTATTTATTTAAGATTGCAAAATGAGAATTTATTATTGCATAATACAAATATAAGTATTTAAATTAAAATTTTGCAATTGGGGATACACCTTTTTCATCATTTTATTTAAATACTCGTATTAAATACAGGTTTAATATTTATATGGATTTAGACAGAAAGTAGACAAGAAAAAAAAGGAATGACTGTTTAAAGAAGAAAACGAGAGAGAGAAATGCCACAAATATTTCCACGGAAACTAGTCAATGATAAAATGATTACCTGCTGTTAATATCCTAGTCATATAGGGAATAAAGTAAAACGGTATTGGTGCAAGAGGTCAGCGGGTAAGGGTGTCGAGCCGTTTGGTTTTTTGTTATTTTTCGTAAGATTATCATCAGATTTCGTTAAAATTTATATGGAACCATTCCGAAAGTATACTCGTTCAATTAAAACAAATTATCAAATTCCTGTTTACTAACGTCAGAGACAATCCGTAACATATAAAGCATACAATCGAATTGACAACTTCCTCCTTATTTAAAGTCGGTTAATATGTGTTTCATATGTGTGTTATTTAATATTTTTTCGCAACAATTTCTCCTATAAGCTCTACTTTTCCCTAACATACAGAGTCAGTGTTTAAATACTTTACTTCCTATAAAGGAGTACACTCTATTCTGTAACTTTATCTGTCAGTATTTCTCGTCTTAATTGTGACTCATCTGCAAAACTCTACTTGTCATAACCTACACTCCTCAAATTATAAAAGCATTTGAGGCAAAAAATTGATTCTTTGAAAAGAGTGATATGCATTTAAAACTGATTACAAGAACAGAATGAAGATATTATATGTAGGACTGTGTATCACACGCATTTCTATAGCCTTTGTGATGTTATGCAGTATTATATTTAGTTCCTAATGACACCCGTAGGGGAAGGGACCCTTCTTGTGACGATCCCGATTGCCACATCTCCCCACCATTCATATTCCTCATGGGCGTTACCGGAAGTCTTCTTTTAGACAGTCTAAGCTTGGTAACAACACAGTCATCAATTAGGCTTTTGTTAGGAATTTGCCGCCGATGCAAATTTCTCGGCGGACATTTCCATCACTGTATTTACACTACCTATTATCACCTTAGTGAAGTTTTTCCAACCACGTCCGTCAACTATAACTTAGATCTCTCAACTATCAAATTAACCAATTCGTAGAAGCGTGGTCTCACGCCTTTCTCCAACACTGAAGGTTTCCCATAAAACTCTGCTTTTATCTAACTTCAGTTGGACTGTGCATTCAGATCATTAGTTGATTGAGTCTTTAAACACTAACAAACAACCAACAAAAGCATTGTTGATCGCAACGACAATTTTTTCCTAAATTCAATTTCCTCAAAGTTATCTTAGTTTACTTAAAAATCAAGAAACAGATTCCCAAATTTAATAAATCTCTAATGAAAACACGCCCTATCTCTTTCTGCACTGATTCACTTTCGTGAGCGAGATAAATGCATATTCCGTCCGACATCACACTCCATCACAGAGTTTTTCACACATTCACTCCCCTCCTAACAGCGAAGATCTCAGCTAACTCAGCTAAATTCTCAGCTCAGGGGCTTGATCCAAAACGCCTATCTTGGCGAAGTAAGTTTCCAGGTAGGCTCTTAGCCATCCGGGTTGCTATTCTATCTGCACATCCAAAGTTGCATCAGCCCCCCTCAGCCATCCCAAGAATTTTCGCAGGACTAAGAATCTAAGAAAGCCAGCGACTACATTCCATTCCCCTTCTAGTATGTTTAGTTCAGGAAAGGATAAAACTGGAAACCATATAATTTCAAAATGACTTTTGTAAGTCCGGCGAATGCTTATTATTCCTGAATATGACTATGCTGTTTATCCGGAATGATTTTGACTCGTTCAAATCGCTTTCAAGAATTACAGTTATGACACATAACATTCTTATAAATTAGTAGCTTCAATATATTTTGTTCATAATTATGAATTAATATGAAACAGTGGGTCAAACAGCCTCACTATTTGCGTTTATTTCGTTCTTAATTTGTAAAGAATAGATGAAATAATATACTATCATTAAATAGTTAAATAATTCTTTAATGCGTAATTAGTTTAATTTGTGGTATAGTAAGATATATTAACAATTTATTTACGTAAGTAGCCATAATAACTTTGAAAATTAATTAGCATTTCGGCAATAAAATTTAAGAGCAACGTATTCCCAAATTGATTTAAAAATAAGATATTTCTGATATAGGTAAAAGTCAACTGCTAAAGTGAAATTGATTTAATATTTTTTAAAATTTATTTATATTTTTGTTGATGAAATTAAATTCTTATTATATCTTCTTTTAAGTTCATGATAAAATTCTCTCTAATTTTGTCCGTCTACTTAGTTGGGTTAAGGGTCATCAGTTTATCAGTTTTCAGATTACTGTACGTAAATAAAAGGAAGGAAATAAAATTAATAGGAAGGGAGGAATAAATAAAAGGAAGGTATATAGACCAAAGAAAACCTTTACTTATTTTGGTTTTATGGGAACATAACCTTGTTATTCCTAAGAGAATTTTCGAAAATAAAATAAAAAGGTTATTTTGATAAATAATCCTTAATGGGATAAATTATAAAAGGAGTTGAAGAATGCTGGAAAAAGAAGAGTTGGAAATTTGTTACCTGACAAGGATATACTAATTAGCAGTCATTTCCTCACATACCCTAAAAAAAATAAATAAGAGTGTAAACTTATTTTTAACGTAAACACGATTTGCTTTATGGTTTAGATGCATCATTGGGATTCGTTAATGTGATTTACTGTAAAAATAGAGTAATTTTTAATTAAAATTTTTCATATGAGATTTATATTGAACTTACTTTCCTTTAAATCACTTACAAACGAAGCTTAAAATATTCTATTCCTAAAAACTCCAGTAATTTAAAAAAAAAAAACAATCTAGGGGTTTTCTGTTAAAATTTCTGCAGGAAAGTGTGTAAAGCCGAATAGATTCAAGATATAATCAAACCGAACACCAATTGAATTTAATATACATTAAAATATACAAATTTTCCTTTAATTTGAAGGAACAAAACATTTTTTTAAACTTAAGAAAATATCTAAAAGAGGGAGCTAAAAATTCAGCATTACGCTATATGAAGAAGTGATATTTTAACTAAATAAAAAGTATAAAATAACCTGTAGATCTATATTTAATCTGTACGTGGTAATAACGTAGAATATTTAAATTTCAGATTATTGTTAATAAAATATAACACAACCATTTGCCAAATAAAACTCTCTTCTTGGTAAAAATAGTAAATAATATTTTAAACTCACTTAAAGTTGGGCGTTTATCGATTCGACCAGCATGTATGTTGACTTGTTTATTTGTCCAACAAAACTTAAGAACTGTTGTAGTTATGGAGTAAAAAGTTTATTATTTCTTTTTTTAAGATGTTTCTTCAAAAGTAATTCTAAGTGTAGCTGAATGACATCAAATTTGATTTGTTGAAAATTTATGTGTATTGGATCACATAATTAGTTAAGACTATTACGATGCAGTACATCTACTATTTATTCTACAACTAAATAATTCGATTGCTTCAGCTTATTGAAGTATTTTTAATGAAAGAAATAAGTGTTTTTCTTTATATACAAACATTGTTTGAGACGCGTTTTTTACACAATGCTTTTCTCTCTACATTTTAGTAAAGAAAACTAAAAGCTTACTGCGTGCTGAAGGTCAGCCAGGCTACATAATAATTTCTGTCCGGGTACCTATGGTTACACTGACACCGGGTACATTGCACCGATTCAATATACAAACTAGTCAATATGAGATAGTCACTTGCTGCGGTATGTATTCTACTATCCGCTTTTACCCTGTTGATTAGAAGCTTTTATATTTGTCCCGCACACAGTAAATGTCTGTAAAATAAATACACACCGCAAGGTATGTCTGTAAAATAAATTTACGTATGTACGTTGAAAGATTATTGATGTATTTCGATAGGCTACGTCAACGTTAAGGATACATTTAAAAAAAATTAAAAGTACTATTTTACATTACTGAAATAGTAAAACCTACCTAAAGTTTCTTTATTTGCAATTATTAGTAGCTGAGCGTTCTCCATAAAAACAATTTTTGACATTTCTTTGATTTAAAAAAATGTAGTAATATTATTAATAAAATAATTAAGTAGCATTCTTGATCCAATTATTACATAATTGTCTCCGACTACAATATATACTTTTAATAAAATGATAATAGGGTCGACTCTGTGCGCATATCATTCAAACATTACTAAAAAGTCGATATTGATTGTCAAAAGTTAAAAAAAAAAAAATGCCATCAAGAAAGAGAAATAACTTTTCATCCTATTCAAAATCTGCTAAAAGAATGAGACTATCTCGGTTCTCTGAAACAGTTGAAATGCGTGATTTTCAGTTAGCTGCTGACCAAGAGCGCTATGCCCAGACTCGAGCTCCAATAAATTTATAACGCGAGTAACAGTTAAAGTATATGAGTCACGAGGTCATACTGATGTCATTGTAGAGCTATCATGATAACATGTGATAGAAGTGGTTTTAGGTATAATGTACATGTTAAGTACATCGAACATGGAGATATTGGCACCATGACAGACGTGCGTTTGTAATGCTATTCTCGGAAATGAAAGGAGAACCCAAAAGAGATGTGTTCGTCTACAGTAAGAGTTATCAGAGCTTCTACATAAAAAACAAGGGAAATATTGGTGGAAAGAGAGCTTTTCGGGGTTTTTTATTTATCATAAATATTCTCGCAAACATGAAGGTTAATGAACACAGAGGGTGTCCAAACAGGCTAGACGGGAAGAGCGAGTGAAGCGAGCCCTGACTAGTGTATAAAATAATTATTTTACTTATTTATTTCTATAGGTAACAAAAATGTACAAAATAGGGGAAAAACTGGTTTCATATTCTTTGTTCCAATGAATTTCAATGACTGGAATTTTTAAAAATAGTTTTTAATTAAATAAAAATAATTTTAAAATGAACTGAATATTTATCGATATATTACGAAATCTACGGACTAGATTAATTCGAAAACCAGAATATGGAGATGAAAATATGAAGATTCTCTCCTAAGAAGTACAATTTTTTCTCTTTGACTTAAAATAGTTATGTAAGAAATTTTGTTTCATATAAACGTAACCTTTTTGTTTTTTTTAAGAAATCAATAAAAAATTATAGCAGTTTCACTTTTGGGGCGATTATCATGTAAAATGTACACTATTATATAAGTAGCATGTATTACGTACTTTTTTAATATAAGGTGAACTGATTGCAGGGTTCTGAAAGTAATATATGCAAGTGACAATAAATGCCTTGCGTAATATTAAAATGTAACTTTTCCGAATCTGTATAATATATGAGAAACGATTGAATCACTAATCTAAAACCCAATGCACAGTATATTTGTATCGAAATTTTTTAAATCATAATTTTGGTTTGCTTAAAATTTTCGTTATTCAAATTAAAAGTGAAGATTTTTGTAAATTTTTTACTATAATATTATTTTTACTATATAATATTTCGTAACATATACTTATAGATGTTATTCAACATATTAAATGAATAAATGTATTCTATGCGAAATATCAGTCACAAGACTGCTAAGTCATGTGTTATTTCTTAACCCGTTTGTCCCAAAAGATATTGTAATAAGACAAATGACTATTTACAGCGGCTGAGTTAACTTTTGGAATTCAAGTACTACATTATGTAATTCTAACTTGGTTTTTTACTTAGAAATCTAAAGAACATTCATGCAAACTGAAAAATACTGTTATTTTCAACAGTACTTTCAGTCAGATATATTTATTTTAAGGTTATCGGGAGTATTTTCAATTATAAATTTGTCAATATTTGAAAAATTTAATTTACCAGTAAAAGAAGTACTCAATTAATTTTCTAACCTTTTGAAAAAGGTAACTTTTAAGCTTTCTCATTTTATCAACTATGCCTTTTATATATAAAAAATTATCTTATTGTTCGGAACCCTTATTTGTCGTCATCTTTTTGTTATTAAAAAAAAATTTTTCTTGTAATTCTCTCAGACGTTGGACCACTGCATAGGATTTAACTAATAACAGATTTTAATTAAACTTTCCTTGTGTTGCTATTGTATTGTATGTGTTTTCTGATTCATATCTACTTGTTAGTATGAGAAAAAAGTATGGGAAAAGTAGTAAGAAGTATGAGAAAAAAAGCAAAAAAAGCTACTTGTTAAATATAAACATACTTTACAAACGAGAAGTATGAGATCAGACTGTTGCATCCTAGTATCTGCCTTGACACATTTAATAGAGTGCTAGAAGATTTCCAAATAATAAAAAAGCTGGGGGGTATTCATGGGAAATTTTTTGTGTACCCCTAACCACTTTGTTTTCACGCACCAGTTTTTTTTTTTAATTTTCATACAACTGACTTATAAAATGAAGCAGCTGTGGAATCCGTTTGAGAATATATTTACTTATGAATATAGTTACTTATAGGTTCTCTGTAGCAATTCAAACTTGGAAACGTTTATCCTAGAGATCTTTATTGAGAAAAAATGAGAAGATCAGGAAGGCTGAGTATTGGAGGAACGGGTATTGGAAGATATTAGATAAAATTCAGTTGATAAAAAATGAGAATTGCTAAAAGTTACAGCTAAAAGTTGATCGCATAACTTAAGAAAATTTTTCAAAGTAACAGTTACAATCTTTGCATTATGTAGAAAGTGAAAATGACCATATGCCGAGAAGAGAATTTAATTTAACTAATTTCTTCTCAATAACAACGGCAATTTTTATCTCGATAATATTCTGTGATAATGTTTGGTTTTAAAATAGACCGATAACCAAAGTAAAGCTCAAACCATTAAAGTAAAAAATCCTCAAACCATTGTATAATAATTGTTTGTTTCAGTAGTTACTTTCATAAATGTTTGGGCTTGTGTCATCGGTGATCACCAATTTCTTCTGGTTTTTGGCCAGCGTGATTTAATGGGGTTTAAATTGGTTTATTTGAGAAAATTGAAAATTGTCGTTTACAATAAGCCAGTATATCAGTGTTGAAAATTTACAAAAGACTTGAAGAAAGTTTTCAATGCTTAAAAGCTACAAGATTTTTTAAAAAGTGGTATTTTAAAATATTGAATTTTCAAAAAAACAAGCTTAATAATATAATTAATTTAATAATAGTGGAAGTGAAATACGGTTGAAAATTATATCGTCAGTACTTTACAATAACTCAAAAATAAGTTGCCATTTTGTTTTCAATGTAAAAGTCAACATTCTAATTAATAAAATGTATTTATTGAAATATATTTTAGTTTTATTAAAAATTAAAAATAGTTGAAATATAAAAGATTACAAAATTGAGATGGCTGCCAGTTTGAAGTTTGTGAACATGTTAGATCTTATGTATTTATTTATTAGAGAGTTTTGGTAAAAATATTTAATATTTATTCCTAGATCTGATGTTGAATTATAAATTTTTTAAGTTCATTTAATTACAGAAATCATTACACTCTTATTTTAACACCCAATACTTTGTTATTATTATTTTCAAGTTTTTCTACATATATTTATTCTTATTTTAGGATTTATTATCACATTTATTAATAATAAAAAGCAATATTTATGACTTGAAACTATAAAAACGCTTAAGTAGAAATATACTAAATATAATAGAGAATTGTAATAATGGCAAGAAAATATAAAAGTAAAAAATAAATAAAATTATATTATTAATTGTAAAGATTAACAGTTTTTAATGAGTTGGGTTGAGTAAATTTAAAAAAAAAGTCATTATAAGAACACATAACTTTGGTTAAAACTGGGGAAATCTCCCTGAAACAGATTTCTCATAATAATAACCATATTGTAATTACTGATGGCTTAATAGAATAAAAATAGATATAAAGAGTATTTAAGAAAACTACATAAAACTAACATGATAGTCATTAATCGATAACCTAAATTTCATAGAATTTGGTAATGTAGTTTTTAGATTGGGTTAAATTTGACAGTTAGTATACTGAGCACATAGAAGAAAACAGTGTCTTAATATTTTTGGAATTGAGCGGGTCATGTATTCCTCTAGTTTTTAGCAAAATATTAGAAGCCAAACATTAAATTCTTTGACTCCCAGTTAATCTCAGTAAGGGTTTTATTTTCAACATTTACAGAGACCATATATTTCCAGTAAACAGTTTGTTAAGAAACTGCTTCTAGATTCGATGCACATGTAATGTAAGTTGTACAAATTTGAGATTTTTATCACCAGTCGCATCAGAGTTATTTGAAACAAAAATTTGAATTTAAAAAAAATAGTTTTCAAAAATTCATAAAAATTTAAGAGTAAGTATATCACCATTAATATTATTTATAACATACACTTACATATAAAAAAATAATTCAGACCATGTATAACGGCGCTGCCTCTTGAAAAAACCATAATTGAAATTTCACCATTTTTAATTTTCAGCTTTATTGGTAATTTTCTCACAGAAAGCGGAAAGATAGGTAAATAAACTCAAACCAGTCTTTTACCTTCAGAAAATATGAATAAATTCCTTCTTATTTCATCTTACCAGGGCATTTTCCAATTCGACCATACATATAAATATATCATTATTTAAGTTATTTTAATAAGAAGATCGAACTGGTATATTTTTTAATTAATTTTAAGTTTATTAAAAAAAAACAGTAAAATTGCCTTAATTGCCTTTATTTAAAAATCAATTAAATTTGTTATGATGGTAATTTTCATTATTAAGGACTTTGTTGACAGATAATATCTATCTAACGTGTTTTAATAATGGAAATCAAAAACTACTTTTTCGTCCATAAGTTAATTAATTAACAACTAATAAACTAATGTGAGGTCTGCTGATCTTTATCATGGAAGTTAGGGATAATACAAGATGAAGTAGTAATAACGATAGTTATAATACTTAGTATATGTAAGAAGCTAACTGCTGCTAGTAGAAGAAAAGATACTATGCGTTGTGGAAGGGAGAGCAAAGTTTAATCGAAGGACCATTTATCCGGATGCTGTCAAACGGTTGACTGACGCCAAAGAAACCTTCAGCAGTGTAGTGCTTAGTTTCTAAAACTACAATAAAAGAGAAGAATCTACATCAAAATGAAGTTGATGAACGGTTCAGCTCCTGGAACAAAAATTAAACTGAAGCAAATACAAAGACTTCTTTGTAAGATTTTTTTTATTTATTCAAAATTACTGTTTTAAGAATGATATAATTAATGATATTGTTAATATGAAACAAATTTTTTCAATATTTTACTATTTATGGTGATGAATTGAAAAATTTCTAGGAGTTATAAAATAATAACATCGTTAAGAAAAACAGGTGAGAATATACTTGACTTTCCTAACTTGGCGTAAATATTAAAATTTAATATTTTTGCTATTTGGTAGATTAAAGAATTAATTTTACTTTATTGAATTTACTTATTTTGTAGTTATATTTACATGTAACTTTCTAAAAAGAAAAAAATTTAAATAAATTGATTTGTTAAAAAACAAATGACAAATTTGACAAGATAAGCCTACTCTGTTATACTATAAAAAGATAAGATTTCGTACAAAGGTACGATAAAATTTATTTAAAATATTATTAACAAAAAAATAATAATATATTATTTTAAATAACTTAAATGTTTATGACTATTTGAATAAAATTGAATTATGATTAAGCCACAAAAATTATTGAACCATCTATATTTGTGATATACTTTAAAATCTACTTATCCTCATACCTTATTTAGAAATATGTTATTAATAATATAATATTATTAACAATAATGAATTAAAAAATCAGCAATGGTCTCGTTAAACTTTTCCTCAAATATTATGTGAACCAAGTTTGAAATATCATCAAATCCAAAGGAATTGTAAAATACCACAATTTGTTTTTAAATTTGGATGTCATTTTAAGAAAAACTTATTTAGATAAAATCTTTATCTTTTCAAAAAGGTAAATTTCCAGCCTTAGTTTAAATCCAGCCTTATTTATATCTAGGCTTAGTTTAGAAATAAACCAAAACTCTTTCTATCATCCCAACTTTTAGAATCCTTCTTAGAATTTTAACATGACCAATAACCCCCCATGAAAAAGACACCATATCAAATTTTAAGATTTTTTGATTATTACACTCATTCGGGCAAGTAAAAAATTGGCCTGTAGAATCAGTACACGACTCGTTTCTTTAATTGTTAAAGAGTAATAATTTTCTTCATTATTTTTATAAATTCTTATTCTAGTCCGGTAACCCTTCTGATCGATAATAGCTTTTGATGGTGCTATTGTCTGTATTATAAAGAAACATTTTTTAAGCACTTATTACCCTGAGAAAGAATTCACTTATCCCTTCTAAATGTTTTGTTTTTATTATTATTTTCTCTTCGCTTCTTAATTAAAAGAAAGGTCCTGTTACAATATATTGGACTAACAACTGATTTTCGATGAAAATGAATGAGATTATAAACTCCCTTTACGAATAATGAGACCTTGCCGATGGTGGGAGGCTTGCGTGCTCAGTGATACAGATTAGCTGGACCGAAGGTGCAACAATGTCGGAAAGGTACCTGTTGAGTGTCAGACTAAGGAATGATTCCTGAAAGAGGGCAGCAGCTCTTTCAGTAGTTGTTGACGGCGTAGGTCAGAAGGACTTAAACACCCATAGCAACATCACTCAATGTTTTGAGTACTGCGCAGCTGAAAGTAATGGAAAACTACAAATGTATTTTTCCAAGAAAATGCGGCTCTCTGCATTTTCAAAACCAATGATGGAGGCGCCTTCCTTAATAAAAAGTTCCGGAGGTAAACTAGTCCCCCGTTCGGATCTCCGGTGGGGACTACTAAGTAAGGGGTCACCAGAAAATTAAAAAAATAACATTCTACGAGTCGGAACGTGGTGGAGTGTTAGAAGTTTAAAACAGGTTGGTAGGTCAGAAAATTTAAAAAGGGAAATGGATAGGTTAAATGTAGATGTTATAGGAATTATCGAGGTTCGATGGGAAGAGGAAAACGACTTTTGGTCAGGTGAT
>JAAAKQ030202428.1:0-11814 GCA_010016005.3 Zanna intricata
CGACTGGCACTGGATAGGGAATCTTGGAGAGCTGCATCAAACCAGTCAAATGACTGAAGACAAAAAAAAAAATCCAAGAAGAAGCCCTTTACACTACTCTCAAAGTTCATTAAATTTATTTTAATTTAATTTTAGTTTTATAACCTTTCCCTTTATCCTTTAATAAAGGGTTTTGATAATAGAAGCTTCAAGGGTCATGGTAGACATGAAATTTAGATGAACTACACCTAGTGGTACATTATCTGTGTAAATTTGCTCTTTCAATTAAACACGATTTAGAATTTCATGCAAATGAATTTATAAAGATTTGTGAGGAATAAAAGTTATAGAGTTGATATAACTACTTCTGCACTGAAGTTGAGTACACTGGAAAAATTATGTGGTGTGGTGTTTTGGTCCAATCAATTAAGGCAGATCAATTAAGGATGATTTGATTAGTTAAATCAAATCATTAAATATATTCAACATTAGTATTTAGGTATAGATTTATATGAAAATTTGGCATTTAAACATCATTTGCAGGTGGGTTTTGCATGGCTGCTGAAATCATAGTGGACCAATTTTTGTTTGGGTAGTAGTTAGGGATTCTCAAAAAAAAGAAATTCAATCAAAAAGAAATTCAAAGATTGAATTTTATTTGGTTCTTTTTTGGTGATCTATTTTGCCTCATAGGCTACAGTTTGTTAACTACATTAGAAATTACTACACGCTAAGACTAATGCTAATTTTGGTGTATAAGTCTTGTATAGATTTCCAGCAAAACACTAAACATTTGGTTAGAATGTGTCCCATGGATGTTAAGATTTTGTCGCATTAGTGTATTTATAAAGAAATGCTACTAAAGGTTGTAGGTGTAATACAAAAGTTGCTAAGGAAATGGGACAGGGAATGATAAAAGCCTGGTAGAAAAAATGTGATAGCTGCCTTGGTAGTAGACATGATAAGATATGGCTACAAACTAATGGAAGATGGGTGTAGTTCATGGTACCTCATCTGGTTACATGGGGATAATGTAGATGATGCTGTTTATGTTACATTAGTTAATGCAGTAATGGAGGATTTTAAGATAAGATTTTATTTAAATTAGTTTATGAGAGAACATTTGTAATTAAAAATATATTCAGTAGTAGGGGACATGCAAAATTTACTATTTCATCGAGTGTTGAAGTGCCTTCATGCAATTGAAATTATATGTTTACTGCAAAATTCTGTAGGTACAATAAGTAGTATGTATGATGTGCAGTGTTGTGGCAGCAGATGAACTACTACCCCTCCCCCCTAGGTTTAGGTCAGGAAATGGACCCCCATCGGGGGTCTCCCCTGTCTCAATGAGGCCCCTTCCCTGACTTCCCACTTCTGGGATGCCAAAGAGCCTCTCTGGAGAGCTGCCCTTCCCGACCCTAACATGTATTTCTACTGAGGGTCAGGTGAGTATTTTGTTCACCCAGCCCTCCCCCCCTCTGTGCACAACCCTCTCACACCTTCAGTGCCCCCATGCATCATCAGAAGTACCCTGATCCAGACACTCTTGTGTGTGCTCTGGATCAAGGCATCCTCAGCAACTGGGCTGTCTCCCTGGCCCTACACGTTGCCACAGTTCGCCCCTGGCATGCACCATGTTTTTTCACACCTTATTTTTAATTTTATTATTTTTTTTTTATCTTTCATCTTCAACTCTCTTGAACTTAAATACCATTTCTGCCCACTGTCTTCTTTTTTTTTTGTTTTAGTATTTAACTTTTTCTTTTTTTTCACTTTGTTCAAATATCTGGTTTGGGGCAATCTGTCCCTTGAATCACCAACTTATTATGAATTTCTGTACTTAAACCATGACTTGCCATTGTTTACTAACAGAACTATTAGCTATAGTTAGATTACAAAAGATTACAATAAAAAGTTAGATTACAATAAAATAAAGTAATCAATCAAAAAGTGTAAATTCTGTAAAATAATATTCATTAATCTGTGCAGTTCTACTTTAATAACTTTCTGGCAATATATGGTGAAAAGTTTATAAAATTAATGAAAGAAATGTTCCTACCATGAACTACTGTAGATTTTTGTTTACCCGTACTACAAAATTGTTTTCCTATTAGAATTTCAATCAATTAAGTCATTCATCAGTTGACAAATTTTTAATTACAACATACTTGTATAGTAAATAAATAGTGGAAAATATAGTCTATATTAAAACTGCATTAGATGTAATATTTTTTTTTGGAATTAGATTTCATATTATTGTGCTGCCTAAAACTAATTTTTAACTTAAATATTTCAACTGGGCAATATGATTTCAGCTTTAAAATAATTTCATAGAACTGTCTGAAAGGTAACTTTTTATGATGTTGGTAAAAAAATGCTGATCATTACTGCTTATCCATCTACATTAGAAATGCCCAAGCCTGAAAGAGGGACTGTAAAGGTATCGAAAGGGTGAATGGTTTCATCTAGGCTAAAATTGATTTCAGAGATGATTTTGATTTTGAAATATGTGTTATTTTTCTACTTTTTGGGAGTAATTATTGTTTCTGAAATTTAATTTTATTACATGATTATAATGATAATAATTATTACAGTAATATAAATATATAACTAACATTTTTTTATTTTGTATTTTAATAGAAACTGGATAAAGTGGCAAGATGTATTCGTAAATGTGATAAACCATTTGGAGGGTTGCAGTTAATACTTAGTGGAGATTTTTTACAATTACCTCCTGTATGTCAAGATTCTACAGCTGCTAGATTCTGTTTTCAAACTACTGCTTGGAAAAATAGCAATTTAATAACATTTCAGCTGAAGCAAGTTCATCGTCAAAATGATCCTGATTTTATTGCCATGTTAAATAGTATTAGAATTGGACAGTAAGTTATTTATCAATATTAAATAATTATATTAGCCTACTGATTTACAAGATAAATATTTTCAGTATTCTTAGTTTCTTCTTTGTGGCACGCTGTGAAAATAATCTAGTATTTATTGTGTAATTGTGTAAGAACTAACAATGATGTTGAACTTTCAAAGCATTTGCACTGAAGTTAAATTTTAATTCTGGCACAGTGATAAAGTTTATAATTATAAGTACCCTTATGATCTTGCTTTTTTTTTTGTTTAACCTCTGAAACTATCATTAGGTATTACATCAGAGGATGAGATGAATGATTTTTAGCATGTTTGAAAATGCCTTGCCTGACCAGGATTTGAACCCAGGACCTCCAGATGAAAGGTCGAAACGCTACCACTCATGCCATGGAGGCCAGTTTATGATCTTGCTTTTGAATTTTTTGAAGTGATCATTTATCTATCAAATGTAGATAAATCATAGTGGAATATAAAACATAACTCTTAACATTTAAAGTGATAATTGTGTGACTTATATAAATATAATGTGCCTATATAAACAAAATTATATTCTGGTATTCCATTTTTCAATTATACCTCTGACTATATAATAAAAGATGAAAAGTATTTTAACCCTGCATTAAAACTACATATTAGTGTGGTTGCAAGACAGGGGAGGGAATATTTTTTTGTTTATGTCTTTGTTGGGAACCCCTAAAATGTTGCCAGTTGGTGTAAAAATGAGATTATCAAAGTTTCAGCTTAATCGATTAAAATTAAGACTTGCCTTATCAACCCTAAATTATTAAAAAACAGCTATTTTTCTAAAAAAAATGTGGATTTTTCTACTAAAAAATTAGAAAGAGTTTTTCTAAAAACACATGATTTTTGTATCTGTTTTAATTTTCACTCTCACAAATTGTTTGACAGATGTACAGATTCGAAGCTATATGTTTTTTTTTTGTAGACCATATCCGGAAAATTTACTTTTTTAACAAATTTTAAAATTTATAAAACCTGAAAGTTTTAGTTATTTAATTTTAGCATTTTAACAGAGTTATTTAGCATCAAATAGTTTAAGTAAGTTGCTCTTTAATAAATAGATTTTAAATCGGGTTGGCGAAAAGGAGTGGGATAGATAGGAGGAGGAAGAAAGAAAAGATTGATATATGAATCAATTATTTATTATAATCAGATTTTATGAATTTAAAACAGTGAACTTTATTACTACAAGAGCAATCTTCAGAAGCAGCAAGTAATAACATCAGAACAGATTTTATGTTTAAATTTTCACAACAATGGAATAGGTTAGTTAAATTTGTTGGTAGATTTGTCAGTTTGAGTTACTAGAATCAAGTAGGTGGTTAGAGAGGGTAGATTTAATTGTGTCTGGGAATAACTTTTGACATTCGGCAACTACAGCAGTACATACAGCAGTATGTTGCAAAACATACTATTGTTATGCAATAACAATATTTATCTATTCATCTATTGTTATACTCACATTGTAATCATGATTTAATTTGACACCCTTTTTGGCTATGTCGTTAACAACTCTGAAATGTTTGACAATTTCTGCCCTTCAAAAAATTCAGGTCTTCATTTCAAACATCAGGATCACAATGTAAGAAATTAGTTTAAATTTTAAACCTTAAAAAGAAGTTTAATGTTATTGGTTTATTAAAGTAATTAATGTCTTTGTTCAAAAAAGAATGAGCTTTTTCCAAAGCAATTTAAGCTTTAACTATCCTATCATCTTGTATGTTTTCTTTTGGACAATCCTATTTGAAATGTTTTAAAAATGTTCAATAGATAGCCAGTAGTTCAAACCATTTTGCAATCAAAAACTTGCCTTCAGTATTACATTGTAAATGTGGTGGCGACATGCCAAGTATAAAAGATTTCTTTCAAATAGTCTCTTTAACATAAACATGTTCCTTTCCAACAACCAGTATTGACAGTACCAGTGTGAAAACACGTTACTTCTGTTTTTTACTGCCCCCTATTTTTCCTGTGAACATAACATTCTTAGAAGCAGTAATAAAAAATAATTATGCTCAAATCAAAATTAATGATAATTAGAATATTTTTAATGTTGTATTTTATAGAATAAAACAAAAAATTACTAAGTAGTAAAATATTTTTAAGTTAGCACAATTATATTAATTCAAATGTACTTTTATTACAATACATTCATTTTTAATGTATTTTTTTCTTTTTAGAATTACTCCAGAAATTGCAGAGAAGCTGGTTAAAACTGGAAGTCAGACAATTGGTGGTAATGGAATCCAGGCCACTCGGCTTTGCTGTTATACGCAAGAAGCTAATATGATTAATGCCACAAATTTAGATAATATCAAAGGTAAGATTATAAATTTTTTAAACTTAAATTGCGTTGATTTTTTTTTTTTTTATTCATGTTTAATTGTGTTGTATATTGACAATTTTTTTTTGTAAAAAACAAATTTCAGGTTTTGTATTTCATTACTCCATTAAGAAGCAGTTTGTCTGTTTGGATATTTTCTTTTTGTACTGGTATGATTATGTTTTGTGTCATAAATTTACTTCTAATCAGAATATTGTATGATAATGTATAGTATGTGATCTAAGTACATACTAAGCTGTATGAATGCACAGATAGATAAGTGAGTTGTATATAAATATATAAGTAAGTTGTGGATTTATTCTTGTGGGTTATCTTTAGTTGTTTAACAAAGCCAAAGCAGTTCTGTAAATACAAAACACACAGCATTAGTTAGTATACACAGTACAGTTAGCGCAGTTATTAAACACTCACACACATTCTTGTTTATGCTTTTTTTAATGTAAATATTTTAATTTAAAAAACTGAAGGAGTTAAACAAATATTTAACAGCCTCTTTGTTTTGAACTGGATGAAGATAGTGGTTAATTTGGAAATAGCCTTCATGTATATGAAAATTTTGTTTGTAATTTCAACGTGGCAGCCACCTTTCATTTTATGGTAATTCAAGAACTATTTTTTTTTGTCTTCAATCATTTGACTGGTTAATGCATTCTCCAAGATTCCCAATCTAGTGCCATTTTCTTCATTTTGGTATACCCTGTACATCCTACATTTCTAACAATTTATTTTACATATTCCAAACGTTGTATGCCTGCACAATTTTTCCCATCTACCTAGCCCTCAATAGCAAAGCCTTCCAGGATGCCTTAAGGTTAGGCCTATAAGTTCTGCTGTATTTCTTCTTTTAGCTATATTTTTCTGAATGCTTTTTTCTTCATCAATTTGCCGCGATACCTCTTCATTTGCTTCTTTATCCACTCATCTGATTTTTAACATTCTCTTATAGCACCACATTTCAAAAGCTTCTAATTTCTAATATATTCTTCTCAGATATTCCGATCATTCAAGTTTTACTTCCATATAAAGATATGCTCTAAATGTATACTTTCCTTATTTCTGACTGAAAGCTCGTTTTGCCTATGCTATTCGGCATTTTATGTCGCTCCTGCGTCTTCCATCTTTAATAATTTTATTTCCAAAATAACAAAATTCTTCTACCTCCATAGTTTATTCTCACCCTATTTTTATATTCAATAGCCCATCTACTTTATTTCTACTAAATTTTTTTACTTACACTATCTTCTTGTTTATTTTCATGTGGTAGTTCTTGTGTAGGACTTCCTCCATGCCATTCAACGTTTCTTCTAAATCTATAATTACTATATCATCAGCAAATCATAGCATATTTATTTTTTCACCTTGCACTGTTACTCTGGATTTAAATTGTTCTTTAACATCATTAAATGTTAGTTCTATGTAAAGATTAAAATGTAACAGGGATGGGGACATTCCTGTCCGATTCCCTTTTTTTTTAAATTTCTGTTTCTTTCTAATGCTTTTATTACTGTTGCAGTCTGATTCCTATAAATGTTAGCTATTATTCTTCTGTATTTATACCTCAATCCTAAATTTTTTAAAATGCTGAACATTTTATTCCAGTCTACGTCATCAAATGCCTTTTCTAAGTTTATAAATGTCATGTATGTTGGTTTGTTTTTATTTAATCTTTCTTCTACTGTTAATCTGAGCCCTAAAATTACTTCCCTTGTCGCTATACTTTTCCTGAAACCAGATTGGTCTTCTCCTACTACTTCTTCTACTCTCCTCTCAATTGTTCTGTACAAAATTCTAGTTTAATTCTTTGATGCATGAGTAGTTAAGCTAATTGTTCTGTATTCTTCATATTTATCTGTTCTGCTTTCTTTTGTTTTATGACAATAACACTATTTGTAGTCTGAAAGAACTTCCCCTTTTTCATAAATATTACACATCAGTTTGTATAGTGTATTACTTTCTTATGTGCACTGTGCAGTATTTCTGGAGGTATTCTGTCTATCCCAGAAACCTTTCTCCTGTTCATATCCTTTAAAGCTTTGTTAAATCCAGATCTCTGTATTGTACTCCTCTTTCATCCTTTTTGACTTCCTCTTCTTTCTCTATAACACCAGTATCTAATACATTTCTCTGTATAACTCTTCAATATATTCCACCCACCTATCAGACTTATATTTCTTATGGTAAATCAGTGTATCATCTTTGTTTTACACATTATCAGATTTTAATTTATGTATCATAAAATTCTCTGTAACTTTTCTGTTTGCTCTGTCTATTTTACCAATGATCATTTTTCTTTCCACTTCTTTTAATCCACTCTTCTTTCACTAATTTGCACTTCATGTTTGTTAGTATTTCTTAATTGCCAATAGTTTGTTTTATCACTAGCTTGTACCATCACTAGCATTCTTATACTTTTTACATTCATCCTTCAGGTGCAATATATCCTCTGATATCCAAGATTTTCTATCAGTTCTCTTTGTTCCGAAGTTTGTGTTTGCTGATTTAAGAATTTTGTTTTTAACATTCTCCTATTCTTCTGTACGAGGGTGGTTTTTTAAGTAAGGGCTATTGGCGCGTATAGTTCTCTAATTTGAGTTTATGCTGCAACGAGCCGCCATACCACTTACCAGCATCCTTTGTGAATAAACTCATGCCAGTTGCAGCTCTGTAGCTGAAGTGTACGTTTAGTTGTGCTTCTTTAAAATGTTTAAGATTATTGAATCACCTGCCGCGTGTGAGATACGGTCAGTCATATGTTTTTTGACTGTGAGAAACATATTGGCCGTAGACATCCATTGCCAGATAATTGAAGTTTATGGCCCTAATGCAATGAGTGAAGGTAAAGTGTGGAAATGGGTTAGGGAGTTTAAAGGTGGTCCATGATGAAGAACGCTCAGTTCAGCTATCTGTGATCACTGATGATTTGGTGGCTGCAGTTGAAACAAAAATTTGTGAGGACAGACAATTCACGATAACCATTCTGTAATTGGAATTTCCCCAAGTTTCTAGATTGTGTTGTACAGAATTGTGACTGAAAACCTCAGCTTCAAGAAATTGTGTTCTTGGTGGTTACCAAGACTTCTTACAGTGGATCACAAAGGGAAGAAATTTGCCAGTTCATTGGACTTTTTGATTTGTTACGAGGAAGAACATGTTGAGTCCAAGTTGAGTCAAATCATTACTGGAGATGAAACATGGCTATCCCAAATCATCCCTGAATCCAAGCAACAATCAAAGAAATGGCGACACAACTTCTCCCATCAAGGTCAAAGCCAAACAAACATTTTCAAAACGCAAGATTATGGCAACTATGTTCTGGAACCAGCATGGTGTTTTGCTGGTTGATTTTATGCCACGTGTAACAACAGTCAACTCAGATGCCTACTGCGCAACTGTAAAGAAGCTCCGAAGAGCATTTCAAAACAAAAGACATGCTGTCAAAAGGAATTTTGCTCCTCCATGACAACGCAAGGCCTCACACTGCTCACGTGACTCGGGACTTGATGGAATCTTTTGGTTGGGAAGTTTTGGACCATGCACCATATAGCCGACCTTGCTCCCACCGATTTCCACCTTTTCCGGTATGTCAAACACCATCTTGGCGGGAAGCGCTTCATTGACAATGAAGAAGTGAAAGCGACTGTGAACTCTTGGCTGTCAGAGCAGACTTCTTTGAAGACGGTTTTCAAAATTTAGTTGTAAGGTGTGACAAGTGCATTAATAAACAAGGTAGCTGTAAAAAATAGGCAAAAGTATGACAATCCGAAAATAAATGTTTTTTGAAAAAATTATTTTGTTTTTAAAAAAAAATGGCCCTTACCTAAAAAACAACCCTCGTATATTTTCTACCTAATTGTTTTTACTCAGACCTCTTGCGATGTCTTCCTCAAAACTCTTCTTTATCTCCTCTTCCTCAAGCTTCTCTAAATCCCATTGATTCATCTGACTCCTTTTCTACAGGTTTTTAAACCTCAATCTAGATTTCATTATCACTAAATTATGGTTATCAATGTCTGCTCCAGGACATGCTTTACAGTCAATGAGTTGATTTCTTAATCTTTGTTTAACCATGATATAATGGATCTGATACCTTGCATTACACCAGGCGTTTTCAATTTATATATTCTTTATTATGATTTTTAAACTGGGTGTTGGCAGATACTAAGTTATACTTTGTGCAAAACTCAATAAGTTGGTACCCTCTTTCATCTCTTTTGCCCAGCCTATATTCACCCAAAATATTTTCTTTCTTGTCTTTTCCGATGCTTGCATTACAATCTCCAACTGTTATTAAATTTTCATCCCCTTCTATGTGTTTAATTACTTCGTCAGTTTCTTTGTATACACACTCCAACTCATCATCATCATGAGTACTTGTAGGAATATAGACATTAACAGTTGTTGGATTTAACTATTATTGTTTATTAACTAAAATTTATAGCTGTACAGTATATAATATGTAATGTATTTATAATATACATATATATTTATTTATAAAGATTAAACACATTATTATATATATATTTGTGTAAAACTCAGTAAAAATATGTATTATACAGTAAAAATGAAAAAAAAACCCTGCTAAGTTGTATTGATCATCTAGTTCAGTACTAGATGTATAATCTTGGTGATAAAAATTATTAATTTAAGTTGATCTCTGTTTCAGAGGAGCCAAAAGAGTTTGAAGCAGTTGATAATGGAAGTGGAAATAGTAAACTACTTGATGAGCTTACACCGGTGCCAAAGAAGATTGTCCTGAAAGTAGGTGCCCAGGTTATGCTGCTAAAAAATATTAATGTGGCTAAAGGACTAGTAAATGGTGCTCGTGGAGTTCTAACAAAGTTTGTTAATGGTAAAATAATAATTTTTAATTATATCTGTAGTTATAAAAATCATCTTTAATATCGTCATTAATACATTAATCTTCTATTATCATTTATCAGTATATTAACATCATAGAATATGTCAAGTTTTATTCAATAAATGTGTCACAGACTACAAGATAACTGGAAATTCTAGAATATAGTAAATCTGTGTACATAAAGCGGAACCCATCACTCATCACTTATTCTCCTATTTATCACTTGGCTAGGAAACCATAAATTTACATAATTTTCCTTTGAGGGTTCTTTAGGAAAATAAGTAATAATTACTTAAGTTAACATTCTATAATTAATGTTGAAAATGGGTACCATATCAATAGAGCTGAACACTTGCATCCTGGTAGGGATATTTCTCCATAATAGAAGTAAGTGCCTAGAAAGAATATTTCCTTGCTTTTTCCAAAGGGGGCAAAGTGGAATACATCAATTTTACAAAATAAGCAGTGTATCCTTTTACAGTTACAGATGCAGAGTGAGATTTTTTTCACAAATATGTACTTCAACACTTTTGAGATTTGTAAAATTTACACAAACCTGTTTGTTATTTCCTTTAAAACCAACTTTTTTTCTGTTTAGCCGTAAGTTATTCAGCTGTACTTCAGAGGATGAATGATGATTATCAGTATGAATGTAAATGAAGTATAGTCTTATACAGTCTCAGATTGACCATTCCTGAGATGTGTGGTTAATTGAAACCCAACCAATAAAGAACTCTTCTAGTATTTCTAGTATTCTAGAAATACTACTTCTGTGTTCTAGTATTCAAATCTGTATAAAAATAACTGTCTGTAATAGGATTATTTTTCCCTAATATTCTTTGGACTTTTTCTGTAGAAATTTAGTGTATTATTCCAACATTCTATGAAATATATTTCTGGTTCTCTCTTTAACCCTCCCAAAAAATATGAATCCATAGGATTGAGGATTGATTTCACAGTCTCTGTGTATTTTACAGTCCAATTGGAATAAGTTACAATTTGGTTCTGAAAATAATAATAGTAATTATAATAATAGGACTTCCTTTCTAACCAATTATAAGAAGATGAAATATGATAAACATAGATTCCCTAATCTAATAAATATCTTGGATATTTTATGCAAGAATAGAAAATAAAACGGAAATCACAGATGCTAACTGAAAAATCTTATGAAAATTTAATTCAGAATTTTCCTCTAAACCAACCTTACAAAGATGAGACTAGAGATGTATAGATCCTTTCTACTTTATGTTTGAAATGTGGTTGAAAAATTTAAAAAACCTCATATGAAAGACAAAAAATGTAACATCAGATAGCCAGTCGCACATTCATTTGTAGATTGAGTTTTAAATTCATTGGATTATAAAAGTTGTGTATCATTTTCTATCTTAAGTGCTTCTCTTAGCCTTAAAATTGGAAAGAAATGCTAATGAGAGTATACAAATTCAGTATTTGTCTGTACAAATAACAAACAGTTAGTTAGATAATCAAATAAAAAGTAACCAGTGCATCAGAAAAAGATTAATGTATGTTGTGAAAGAGTAGAATCCTATGAAAACTGTTTATGAGAAATAGAGAAATTATTGAGCTGGAGAAATTGGTTGTTTTAGTAAGCCACTTCTACGAATCAACCTTGCTGATGGTGAGAGGGCTTGTGTGCTCAGTGATACAGAGTAGCTGGACCGAAGGTGCAACCATATCGGAGAGGTATCTGTTGAGAGTCAGACTA
>JAAAKQ030202439.1:0-11814 GCA_010016005.3 Zanna intricata
AGTGAATTTAACAGTTTGTGTTAGCCTCTGCTTTTTTCCAGTTATAAAGGTGACAATGCACTGAAAATGAACTGCAGGTGTTGAAAAGTTATTTCAGTCATTGGGATGTGTTGCTCTGCAAGGGCAGTCATGAAGTAGGGAAAGGGTCGTCTCCTGTGGATGGTGGAGTTTGAATCTCTTTTGCAAGTGAAATTGCTCACCGAGTACCTTGTTGTAACCTATGTGGACAACATGCTCTGCTGGTCAAAGGATGCTCACAGAGAGAGGTTGAGCTCAAGGCCATCCGTGCATGCAGGGTGCTTGAGCTGTGGGTTCATCAACACAAGATGACTTTCAGTCTAAAGAAGACAACAATGATACTTTTCAAAAACCATCTGATGGAGTATCGACAAGTTTGACTATTGATGTCAGATCATTGAATAAAGTACATTCAGATTCAGAAGTACCTTGGGGTGTATCTTGATCAGAAATATCATTTCAAGAAGCACCTTCAATATGTTGCAGAAAAGGCCTGTAGTGTCTTTTTTGGGATCTGATGTGGTCAATCCGGATTGGGATCTCAATTTTAGGACTTTAAACATCCTGTACAATGATGGTGGGAAGCAATTATGTTGTATGCTGTGCCAGTGTGGGTGGATGAGATGAAATTCTGTAGTTATAGAGATATATTAATGAAAACCCAATGATCTTACTATTGATGGTAATGAGTAGTTAGTGATGGTTTTACGGGAGGCAGTCTTGGTGATTGCGAATGAAACTTGTGTATATTCTAACTGTTGAGAGGCAGATACAGTATACTGATAAGAAATTGGGTAAGTTGACTTCCAAAAAGATTTGGGATACCAAGCAACTTGGTAATGATATATGGCAGGTTAGATGATATGAGACTATTGAGGATGACATACACATGATCTCTTCCTAGACAATATTAGAAGCTTGCCAAGAGCCTTATGGGTTTCCCCTAACAAGTACTCGGCCTGGTGGATTCAGGTCTGTGCTTGCAGTGTAGGGTCCAGGATGATGCCTTCCATGTGTTGTATAATTACAACACATTTTTGTAATATTATAAAGTAATTTTGTGATTGTATAAAGTAATACAAAATGGAGCACACCGCAGAAATTTGTCAACTGGATATGTTGAAGCATCAGATACGTTGTTTGACATCAGTCAAAACTGGAAGGACTGAGCTGAATGATCAGTGGTTGCAGAATTTCTCCACTATTTGGCTAGGGAATGGATTGTAGAGGGAATCTAGAGTGCTGCTTGGTCTTATTCCTGTGCATTTTGTTTTGTTATGATTTCTTGTTAGTGTTGTTTTTGTTCTGTTAGTGTTATATTGTTTTGTTATTAGTTTCATTTTCGTGCTTTTGTTTTAGTGATTTTTGCATTTATGTTGGATGTGAATTTACTTTAACTTTTGTGTAAGTAGGTGATTCAGTTCCTTTGATGACTGATTTTCAGACTTGCTTGAGATACAGATGTTTATAGATGTGTTTTGTTATTTTTAGTAATAGTTATACCAATGGGAATGATGCTTGTGGCATTCACAGCCTGAGCTGAAGTGACAGAGCGATGTCATATGCCGAGGTTTAAAAGATGACTTCCAGTAAAGCCCATCAGGACTATGTACAGAGGGGATGGTCTTCCTGAAGGGGATCAGAATATCTATACAGCTGAATATACTAATATTGCACAAGCCAAGCTTACCTAAATCCAGGTGATAATTTGGCCCTACCCTCTGTCGTTAATCATATTCAGTTAATTAACAGAGAGAATGTAACAAACTGAATATGTAAGTGGCCCTCTAGATTTAAGCTATGAATGTGTAGAAGTGAATCTTTTGAGTTTTGCAATTTGATAGTCTCTTTCTAACTGATGGTTTCCAAGCTGTTATAATATTAGTTAAAACAAAAATGTTGAAAGTATAAAGAATATATAAAAAAAAAAAATTTAATTACTAGTTCGGAAACTGCGGAATGATGTACTGGACTATGCTTCGCCAGATAAGCTTATTTCCTAATATTGGTATCACGGTGACACAAGACCCGATAGCAATATTAAAATAGTAGCAATATTAAATTGTACTACTGCTAGACACTTTTACATTAATAATAATAAATACAAATACTAATTTGGTATTGGCCAATCTCTAACAAATATTAATAACAAAACAAAACATAGTTTCACACAATATATAATCCACTTTTTTTTATTAAAATAGTTTTTTAATAATTCAACAAATTTTGGCTGTTATCCTAAGTTCATATGCATGGAAGTTGTCTTAGCAGATCTGTTATTATTTAAATTCGCAGAGATCTCTAATGTAACAAAAAAAATCCTCCTAGCTGAGATTCTTTCTCATTGTTCATGAAACTTGTCCTTTTCATGCGACACTTTTTTTTTTCTTTTTTTTTTTATATCATGACTTAAGTAGTGGTGGTGTTCACGTTATCGCTGCCAGGTCTCAAGATTGAATGCTTTGTTTTTGGACTCGCTGGCTTGCCCCCACCATCATTCCTGCCTACCATTCAGTACATGTGAGTTTGTGTACTAACACAAAAGATTTGCAAAAGATACATGCAAAAGATTTGGTTCCCACAGTGAGCACGATATCATAAAGCTACAGAATTTTATTTTTAGTTAAGAATGCGTGATAAGAACTGAATCACTATGCTGAGACTATAAGTTTATTTAACTACACGATTTTAAAAATATATAGTGTTCTAATGTAAAATTTTGAAGACAAAAAATTATTTAACATATACAAATTTACTTTGACTATGAAACTTTTATTAAAAATTTATAATGGTCACAGGTTGTACAAAAAGCACAACTTGGAGCTGAGTTTTGTATTAAGTAAAGACAAGCTTCCCAATTCATACTAGTAAATTAATTAATTCTTGGTTAGTTTCCTGCCACAATTTTCTGTTAGATTCTAATTATAACAATTTTGGTTGGCCAAATTTAGGGTAAAATACAGTTATCTACATGCTGTCCCTTCAAGAAGGTAATCTGATTTAATCTCTTATACAACTATGAATTTTTCTTTCATTTCAGTATATTATATTTTTATTTATAATGAGGAGATATGAGCACTATGCGTACAACTGTATTTCTTTAGCACAAATAATGGCTGTTTAATGCATACAGATAAATTAGTTTCTTCTTTTTTTTTAATAAAATTTCTGATAAGTAGATTGTAATGTAAATAAACTCCTGAGTATTAATGTTAAGTACAATTCATTAATCTGTGAACAACTCATTCCCCACATAGATTGTCAAAGTACCAGTTCATAAATTAATATCTCTCATTATAATAAATTAATGGTCCTGATCAAATAAAAAATTTAACTTTTAAAACCTGACCATTTTGCAACAATGGGAATGTCTAATAGAGTAACTTACTTTCTGCAAATTTTTCTTACTTTCTTAAAATTTAATATTATTATTTAAAAATAAATGATTATTATCTTCACTGTTATAAACTGCACTAGGAAAAGAGGCGAGGAATGAGGAAATTAAAGAGGAAGAGTTTATTCTTTAATCTATACTTGTCCATTTTCTAACTAGGTATGAGATTTATTTTTTCGAAAATTTAGTACCTTAGTGAAAATAATATTGTATCATAGTGAGAGGATGGCTTTTAGAAGGCCAGGCAAAAGAATGGATCCTTAAACAGTACATCAGCCTTCATAGCACTTGTTGAAGGTATAAACTGATACCCACAGAGCTAAAATGTAGGTAATGATTTCAACATAGAAAGGGGTAAAGAAAGATGCCTATAAAATAAATAAATAAAAATCATGTAGAAACTACAAATCTACAAGAGAAGGTTGGCAAAAATGACACCTTTTTTATAATTTGGATTACCTTTATGATGAATGATGGATTGTAGAATGTTAATAAACAGATGCTTATAACAAATTTATGTACAGAATCTCATAATTCTTTTAACATTTGTTCCCTAATTTAAAAATAAGGTTTATGTTGACTATAAAAGTGAGATGGTTCTGAGCAGAAGACAAGTTTTAGATCACATATTTTAAATACTGTTACTCTAGAAAGTTGGATAATGATATATTTTGATATCAAAGACCTGAGTACATTAATAAAGTATTTAACTTGCTTTTTTTTTTTAAATAGAAAAAAATAAATACTGATAATTTTAGAATTGAAGCTAAGAAAAAAATACCATAGTAAATTTATTTTATATCATCTGTACTTATAACAGCAATGAATGAATACATGCAACATTTATAAATTGGGGATTCTGCACCATATCTTCATTAAAAAGTTATTAGTTAACTAATTAAAAACACTGGTTGGTTTAGTAACTGCCAACTTGAGCTTAGCTGGTCTAGTTGTACACCAGCATTGGTGTATACCAGCTGGTATTTTTCATTTATCTATTCATTAATTCCATATCACTCATTAAAATAAATGCATGTCCATGCAAAACAAAAAGATTCAATAGCAATAAACAAATATTAAATATATCCTTTTTAATAACACACAATTTTGAAATTTACTGTTTTCAAACTGACCTATTTCACCATGCTTAGCAATAGGTCCAGCATGTATTTTCAAGATTTCAAGACGTGCTTGCTCATTCGGCAGGGGTATCTCAATTTTACGATCAAGACGACCAGGTCTCAGCAATGCAGGATCTAATGTATCTGGTCTATTTGTTGCCATTATCATTTTGACCTGAAAAAAATTGAAAAGCATGTTTTTTTAAATGTAATTTAAAATTAGCTTAATCATGAAAAATGCATAAATAGATCGCACCAGGAAGAGTGAAGATAATAAAACTAACTGCTTCAACATTTGCTTGGAAAGATCGAGGAAAATAATAAAATAACTTGATCAAAGTAGCGTTAACAAAAAAACAAAACAAAATGAACAAGGATTGTTTACAATCCATATTAATAACAACTACAGGAAATTTATTTATATCAAACTAAACAGCAGAACTATTTTCATGTTACACAGCCTAATGTGTCAACTTACTACCTTTGAAAAGGATCTTATTATGTTTATTTCTAATTAATCTGTAATAAATTATGCAATCTAAATGATGTCATCAATTTGTGTATAACTGATACAATTACAGTAAGATGAACAAATAAAACTGGTAGAATAAAATATAATATTTAAGGTAATAATTGTTAAGTATATGAATATACATTTAAATTATACTATACAGAGTGTATCATGAAGTTCTCCCAGGACTTTCATAACCTATTCCACTCGTGAAATTAATAGAAAACATTCAAAAAAACATATGTCTTAAAATGCTGTTTGCAAGTTACGGCTAGCAAAAGATTTCACTTGGATTTCAGCTGCCCTAGTGCAATGTACTGAAATTTTTAGGATGTTAATTAAGAGATTTTTTAGTTTTTAATTTGAAAAAATTGAATAAGTCCCAGAACCGTTTCTACTGTAGTTTTTAGAAATCTGGGTGAAACATCCATGATTTTATGTTTGACATACAGTAACTTTATTAAATGGGTAATAAACACAAACAACTTTTAAACAAAATGATGCAAGATAAGCTGAATAAAACAAAGAAAATTTAGCAATATTCAAATTTTATTTAGACAAAAACACGTATCTACTACTACACATATCAGAAAAGTACTTATATAATGTAAACAAAAAAATTCTTTTTTTGTACTTATTGTACTCCAGTTATTCTACTCCATTGCCAACTAGAGATAAAAGAATGAAGCTAAAAAAGGTAAAAAATAATAATACTTATTTAAAAACTCATCAGCAGAACAAGTTTGAGAAAGAAAACTTCGTGATTTAATTATACACAAACTGGTGACATCTTTTAGAGTGCATAATTTATTATAAATAGAAACTAAAACGTAATAAGATCCTTTTCAAAGGCTGTAAGTTGACGTATTATGCTATGTAACATGAAAATAGTTCTGCTGTTTAGTTTGATATAAATAAATACTGCAATATTACAGAAATAATGACTACAGTTTTCTTAGTAAAGATTACATATTCATTAATATGAACACATGAAAATGTCAGAACTCATAATATGCTAAAAACTGTTCTACAAGAATCACATTTATTGGGTTAAAGCAGCCCATTTTTTAATAATGAAAAATCATTCATAAGAGACTGTAGCACTGAAAATATCACAAGCAAGCTAGTTAAAACAAACTTAAAAATATAAATGCTAATAATATGATGTATATATTAGTAAAAAAAAATAATGTACAAATATCCTGATTAAAGATTACCATTTTAAAAAAGGAACAATCCTCATAGATGGCTATGATAAAAACTGCAACTTGTTTTCACTTAAGCTAGCAAACTTGAAATACGCTTTATTAACTTTTTGCAGAGTAAATTACTCTTCAGATATAGCTTCCATAAATATTTTTATTGTGAACATGGGCTTATCTCCCCAATTTATACTAGTTTTAGACATTTATTTCTATTTATTTTATAAAACAACAAACTTTACTTAAATATTAAATTGGTATATAATTTATTGCTGAAAATGTAATTCATAAATCGGAATTTAGAGATTACTTAAAAAACCAACTTTATTTGTTGCATATACACTCAAACATCATGTTCTGACATAAACATGTTCAGAACATCATGTTTGGTATGATATGACTGTTGATGTTAACAAAAACAGTTAACAAATTATTATTTCATTTCATTTATATATAAATGATATGCATTTTTACCTTTGTAATTCATTAATTTTTTTCTTATGATGGCTTTTAAAATAGCCTGAAATATTATTTTTGTCAAACTATGTTCAATACAACTAGCATCTGAATTTTTACAATACTTACGTAGTAAGATTACATTTAACTTTATTTAAAGATTATAACACTGAAGTACCTGCTGAATCTACAACTTAGAATATGTTTTGCCGATTATTTACAAGGACAAACAACCCATAATGAATCATGAAAAAACATAATAATTTAGCTAGTATTTTTATAATATATTCATTTTAAGGTATTAGTCATAACAGCAATTTTACTACATTAAATTAAATTTGGAGAAATCTATCCTTCAATATAGATCATTTTGTCTAGAATGTAAGTGATCTTTTCTAGCCTGCTACAACATTAAAAATATCATCTAGCATTCCAGAACATTAGAATTAATTAATTACCTACCTGTCCCAGTGAATCAAAGCCATCCATTTGATTTAATAGTTCCATCAGTGTTCTTTGAATTTCTCTATCAGCTGATGTACCTTCAGAAAATCTACGACCTCCGATAGCATCAATTTCATCCATAAAAATAATGCATGGCTGATGATCACGTGCATAATTAAACATTTCTCTGATTAATCGAGCACTCTCACCGATATACTTATCCACAATAGCACTAGAAACAACCTGCAGAACAATAACAAACTAAAAATCACAACAAAAAAAAAACAAACAAAGGCACAACTAAAAGTGACAAAATAGATATAGGACTCTATTTTTAATAAATTATGTAAAAATGAATGCTAATAGTTAAAATAAAAATATTTTAATATTAATGCATTTTATAAAAATCATTCTCTCTCATTAACAACAAAAGAATAATTACTTCAAATTAATTAGTAACAATTTTTTTTTAAAAATATATTCTGAAGTAAGAAAAGTTAGGGTTAATACTAGTAAAGTGTTCAGAATACTGCATACTGGAAGCATCTCAAATTAAATCACCAGTAAAATTCCTTACGTCAAGGTTAAGAATCAAAATAAACATTTCTGCAATAAATAGGTGTGAATTGGCTTAAAAAAAAAAACCCTTAACTCTCCATACTTATGGAGCTTAAAACTACACTTTAGAATAAATATTTAAGCTTTAATTTTGTAATTTTTAATTAATAACATTGTAATAAATCCTTCCTAAGTACATAAACATCACAGTATCGGTAAATTTTAACAACATATGAATATATTCTGCATGTTGTATTCATTCATTCTTTATTTTATCAACAAGTATTTTTATTAAAATTAATTTAAAAAATCAAACACAAACATTTGAATATAGATAAACACAAAATACAATTAATACAATACCTTTAGAAAATTTGCATCTAACTGGCTTGCAACAGCACGAGCCAACAATGTTTTCCCTGTTCCTGGAGGACCATACAGAAGACAACCTTTAGGTGGTGTGATTCCTACTCTTTGAAATAATTCTGGATTCAAAAGAGGTAATTCAATAACCTGTAATACATTTACAACCACATTTTCAGAAAATATATTTATATAATAAAGCCTAAAAATTAAATGATGTATGTGATATAAATTTAAATATATATATATAAATTTTACCTTCAATTATTTGACTGGTTTGATGCAGCTCTCCAAGATGATCTTATCTAGTGCCAGTCATTTCAATTCCATATACTCCCTACATGTTACATGACTAAAAATTTGTTTTACATACTCCAACATTGCCTGCCTACACAATTTTTCCCATCTACCTGTCCCTCCAATATTAAAGTGAATACTCCAGGATGTCTTAAAATAGTGGCCTTTAAGTCAGTCTCTTCTTTTAAATGTATTTTTCCAAATGCTTTTTTTACTTCTTTTTTTACTCTCAGCTACAATTACTATATCATCGGCAAATCTTAAAATCTTTACCTTTTCACTTTGCACTGTTATTTTGGATCTAAATTGTTCTTTAAAGTCATTAACTATCACAGGCACTTGTAGCCATATTGTTAACAATCACTGTTGGCTTAGTTTTGAATTTATCCTTATTAAAATGATTCTATTGCTAAGCTTTTTGATACTCTACTGTCTTTCCTATAGTTTTATTCATTATGAAACCTACTCCTTTACCCCTTTTTAAATTTTCTAACCTACCAACCTTTTTTTTACTTCTAACATTCCATGCTCCAACATGTACAATGTTATTTTTTAATTTTCTGGTGACCCCTTCCTTAGTAGTTTCCACTCTGAGATCTGAACAAGGGACTAGTTTACCTCTGAAATATTTTACTAAGGAAGATGTCTCTATTTTTGTTACATGGAAATGCAGAGAGCAAACATTTTCTTAGGAAAAAAAAACAGCTGCAGTTTTCCATTGCTTTCAGCTGTGCAGTACTCAGAAGGTGAAGGAGTTTTAGCAATCAGTGGCAGAGTAGCTGGACTGAAGGTGCCATCTTATCTGAGAGGCATCTGTTGAGAGCCAGACTAAGGAATCATTCCTGAAAGAGGGCAACAGCTCTTTCAGTAGTTGTTAAGGGCATAGGTCAGGAGGACTTTAACAGCCATATCAACATCAGTGAGTACTGTGCAGCTGAAAGCAATAGAAAACTACATCTGTTTTCTTTACCAAGAAAGTATAGTGCTCTGCATTTTCATGTAATAAAGATGGAGACATTTTCCTTGATAGAATATTCTGAAGATAAACTAGTTTATCTCAAGAATATATACTATACTGTATCTAGTTAGTAGATAGTAACTAGTCTATCTATCGTCTTTTTTATCTTGTGGTTTAAATTTCATTTATATTAAATTTATTAGCACAGTGGACAGTAGGTTAATGAATTATTTGAACTTTCAAAAATAAAAAAAATATATATATATTCCAATACTGGAATTCTGCTGTATTTGCAGAATTTGCATATTTGTCCATAATAAATTTCAAAACAGTAAAATTAAAGTAAATTCAAAATTCACAAAGTATAAAAAGAATTTATTAATCAAAAACTGATCTTTGACATTATATAAAAATAACTTATCAATTCACTGTGTTTTGGTGGTTTAAAATTTCATTTATATATATATATATATAAAATAATTAAGATATAAAGTTGTTTTTATTCAAACATTAAGATAATGAAAATAATAAAATACATCTATACCTCTCTTAACTCTCTAATCTGCTCTGCGAGACCACCAATTGCTGAATATGTAACATCACCTGGATCTTCATGAGACATATTATAAACAAGTGGATCTACTTCACGAGGCAAATAGCGCATAATAGTCAAAGTGGTCATATCAAGAGCAACTCTAGTTCCTGACTTTAATTTGCTTTTATCTAGCTGTCTGCGACAACCAACAACATATCGAGGGCCATTTGTAGCTTTGACAATAACTGAAAAAAAAATAAAAAATGACTGCATTGATTGAATAATAATTTTAACTGACATTACCAATAATTTAAGAAAAATTTTTTTTTTAGAATACATATTCTAGTACACAGACAGAATATCCTATTAAAACCATTATTTACAGAAGCTTTAGTTACATTAAAGGAATATATATTACAAGATAATAACAAATCTCTTAATCTAATTTTGTATAAATGTACATGTAAGCGTGTACATGCAATTTTTCAGCACTTTGCTGATTCTCTTTCAATAAATACATCAGTTTTTCATAAGGAAATCTAAATGATTATAAAATATTAGAATACTGATAGTCAACCTTTTCTAACTATGCACTAACTTAAAGGATAGCAGAATATTTCTGACTAATTGTAGGAAATTAGACCCAGGGGATATCCAGAGACAAGATATAACGTGACAGTTACGGAATAAGTAGTTTAGTGGAGAGACAAGAATATGTATGGCAACAGGTGGGGATGAAATATTTAGAGATTGAAGATAACAATAAGTAAAATGGGATGTGGATACATACAATTGTACCAAATTATCTGTACGCACAGCTGGGCTGGCTAACTGATAGGCAAGTTGGGAGTGGTCTTTCTTCCAAAAACATTGTGTTGACTGTCTATCAGCACAACACATTCACTATATCTCTTTCGAATCATATAAATAATGACTGATCACAGGTAACATATTTTTACGTCTATCGTATTATTATTCTTACATCATTTTAGACTAATATTTATCCAAGGATTTGCTGATGTGATGAGTATCAATATATAGTAACAATGACCAATTATTGTAATTTGGTGACTAATTTTATAATTTATTTTTAAATAATCCTCCCATAAATATCTTTTTATAAAAACTACCGGCTGCATAAATTAACAGTCTCCAACTGATCACTGCGTACACAAGTTATGCATAATGATAACATTTTTATATAGAAATCTTTCTGTAATAAATTAAATAAATTGTTGTGGTAGTGATTTGATGCTTACTTACAAACAATTTTATTGCAGTTTTATTGGTAGTAATTTAATATTTAAAAAATCTGTTTTTGCATACAAATTTTAAAATGGACAACAGTGTCCGATCAAAATTGAAGGGTAATCAAGGTGGAGAAATTATTTCTTATGTTTACAGATTTATGAAGGAAGAAGCAGATAACAAGGTTGTGACAATTCATTAGTCAAAAGCTCAAGAAAGTACTGCTGCAGCATATGGTGTGTCCAAATGTGTGGTGACAACAATTAATAGCAAGCTGAAAAAATAACAGACAGTGATGACAATGAAACAAAAACATTTTTCAATGGCAGGCATAGGCTTCAATAAATGTATGATAAGCAATTTTCATGAGTTAACAATTTTCACATGCAAAAATACTGCTTTCCTATAAGGAAAATTCTATTATAAGAGCTACAAGAGAATATTAATTTTCTAGGGCAGAAAAGCAGTTTGAAATATATTCTGAAGTATCTTGGCTTCAAATAGAGGACCCAAAATAACAGAAAGCTATTAATTCAAATGTCATATGTTTAAGAACAAAGAATTTCTTATCTGAGGACAATGAAGTGTTTCAGAAATCAAAAGACAGCCCATAATTTATCTTAATGAATCATACATACATCCCAACCCCCGTAGGGGAAGACACCCACCAAGTGACGATTCCGGCCGCCACACCACCCCTCCCGTTCCT
>JAAAKQ030202450.1:0-10676 GCA_010016005.3 Zanna intricata
GAATCCTAGTTAAGATTTTTGACGCATGAGTAGTTAAGCTAATTGTTCTGTATTCTTCACATTTATTTGCTCCTGCTATTTATTAGTAGCAAACTCTTATTATTAAGTAATAATTCTACGGTATGAATTTCTTTGCTTAAACAAGGGAATATTTTTATTCGATCATATTCTATAAACGAAAAATACTAAGCAGATAAATACTTTTATTTACTTATTATTTTGACCTATGTATATTGTAATATCTTAACAGAATAATACGACTCATCCTCACATCTTATATTTTCACAAATTAAAAAATTACTTCATAAGTTATTGCAATATTTTGCAAATTATAATGCTAAACGCTGCACACGTAGATGATGCTGGTAATGCATCATCCAGATAGTATGCTAGTAAGGCAGTATTCCACGGATAACATTAATAGTACAGTGAACTATAATATACAAGGCTATATAAGCACGTCCGATGCAGGAAATGGAACATCAGTATACCAGTGGTATTCTTCACGCTCATCATCCACTAGCAGCGGCGTTAACTATAGTACAAAAGTCATAGGCTACACTAAGAGAATGTTACGTTCTAAAACATTCCAATTAAACTATGGTGCGGAAGAAGTAAAATTTAAAAAAAAATAAAACAACGTCGCGACTTTCTGGCGCCTTTATATTTATTTTGTACAACTTCTAATTAAGTACAAGTCTTCAGATGTTATTTTTATTATGTTTTTTTTTTGTTTTTTACATTTTAAAAGATAAAAATGTACTAAAACAGAGATATATACACACGCTCGCGCACAGACACAAAAATTCTTTACGCATATATAATCTATGAACAATGAATAATATTTATTAAGTATAATAAAAACAACTTTCATTATTTGAATCCCCAATGGAATAAATGACGACGGCTCCACCCATAATGCAACACACCTGGTACAAGAAACCTTGTATGTGTAGTTCCAAAGCTCCACAAACAATTACTCCCAATGGTGTAACAAAATATCCATTTCATTAATCAAATTCTATTTTTAATCATTTTATCTCAAAAAAAGATATAACGATTCCCAGTATAATACAACCAATTTTTATAAAATGAATATAATATCTAAATAATAATAATAATAGTAATAGATTTTAGTTTTAATATTAGAAACTTCATAAAAAATATAAATATAATCACGAAACCAGTTAGTTAAAAGATTATGTAGCCTAGCTCGTCGTAGAACAGCTGCTATTACTGATCTTCATTACAAAACGTTCAAAAATTAAGAAATTTATAATAATCTTCTAAACAAAGGTCAATTTCATTGAGAAAGGAGATGGTAATAAATGATATACTTGGACCCAGACCCGAGTTCAAAAGAGAAAAAAACCAATAGCAATTAATAAAAAAGATCTTTAATGTTACGAACATGTTTTACAAAGAAAAAATAATGGATACAATTTAATCGTATTAAAACTCAAATAACATATTAAATGGGTTTATTAAAATCTAAAAACGGAACCGATTATGAATTGGTCTCGATTGTAACAATATTAAATTATACCGAATACCAGGAATATGATACGACGGACGAAAGCGCGAATAAAAATCGAATACGATCTGGAAGCAAATTCATTCTAGTTTTAAAAAATGATCTGATATATTTATAGTTGTTTTTCAAACGTTTGGCTAATCTTCTTCTTACGTTAACAAGAATTGTGACATTTTCTATTGGACACCTTCTTTATTATCAACATCCTTCTTTAATTATTTATTTATTTTTCTATTCTTGAGAGCTGTAAGAAATAATACGTTCTTGCTCCTTCTTTTTCCAACAACCATCCTCTATAAAAAATTCTTGAAAATTAAGTGATCCAGATCAAGATTTCTCCCTTACATCATCACTTTTTACTCTTATTTTTATATGTTTATATCAATTTCTACATTCTTTTCAAAAAGCATATTTCATAGCTTGCCAGTTACTTTTCATACTTCTTTATGTTTTTAAACGATTTTATATTTGTTAACTAACAAATTCCACACAAAATGGATTCTTAGTTCAAAAGTAATGTATCTTAATAATTCACTTCTCAAAAGATACAACTTATCTATACTGCAATATATAATAACCTCAGCTCATAACATGTATTACCTTGACCCTCCATCGGATCCCTGCTAAAACGATTTACAATTGGTGTGGATTCGTCAACAAGTTCCAAAAAATTATAAGGAATTTCGAGGGTTTTCATTATGAAGGCCTAAATGACTTCTTAAGTCTTACGTTTAGGAAAAGAAATTTGATGCTGTATATACACGAGATGACCGATGCAAAAAATTGTTTATCATTAGTGTGCTGCTGCAATTTTAGGAAAAGATATACCGGAAGATCAAGCGCAAAGAGGTGGATATCTATTGTCCGGACAGACGTTACAGGATTTTTGAGTCGGGTTTTTAATATTTTTTCGCGATCTCTGGATGGACTGATCATCTTTTAATTATAATTCACCACTTTTCTTTATCATCGGATGAATTTTTTTATAAAGTAAATCAGTACTAAAAATATGAGATCTTTAAAAGTACTATTTAAATATTTGAACAGTTTTGGCAAAGCAGTTCTAAGAATGGATTTATCCAAGGAGTCGTGTTTTATTATACAGAAGCTGTATAAAAAGCTCAACTATAGACATAAGTGGTCATCTGGGTAAAGCCGGATTTTATTACAATACAACACGGCAGAACTTACCGAAATAAGGTGTATAAATTAATATTTATAAATGTAGAGATGTCGAGTTTAGAACTGCAAATACTACAGCCCAGCCCCTCATAGTCTAATCTATAATAACGGTGACCTACATTCACATAAGTACAAAATATTTCGCTGAACTATCCATTATAAATAAAATGCGTCTTCTTGGACAATAAAATATAAATAAGCATAATAAGGGTTAACAGTTAAATACATGTGCAATATATGTAATGTTAAAATACGTCACTTTCACTAGATACGGTGTAGTGTAACACGAAACTAAAGTGCAAGTGAAAGAATCGCAGAGACAGAGAACTATTATTTATTAGTACATGTATTTCAGTCGAACATGTTCGATATTCATTATATTTAATAGGTAACATACAGTTACTGGTTTTTATTTGAACATGTACTCTAATACAACACACTTGAACATTATACAATAAAAAAAAATACGAACGTAGTGGTACAATAATAATGTGTAACGAATTTTATATTGTTACTATAGCAACCGAATCGAGTAGTTTAACAACTATTGTAACAATCTTCTTGTGTACTTTGTACAATACCCAAAAATTATAAACGAATAAAATACCATATATATAAAGAAAACACAATAAAACATATAAAACGCGTCATCCTGTCACACCGATTACATAATTATACTATTAACAACGTAAAGTTTCCAGGAAAAGAGATATCTCAGTAACACAATTACATCAAGAATGAAACAAATATACCATGTATTATTACATAAATAATATTACATGAAGAAATTAAAATTAAATTTTGTTTCTTACTTTAACAATGACGTAACTGTTGGAAAAATTCCTCAAGAATTTTAATCTTATTAATTAATGGATAACGAAAACCAACAAAAAAATGAGTAATATTTTACAAATTATAACATAATACTGAATAAAAAAATAAAATTTACAAGAAATTAATAACACCGTTGGAAAAAATAAACCTGACTTAAAAAAAAAACCATTAACTAAATTATACATAGTAATTTTTTCTCAGTTGTTATTTAAACTATTTTAACTCTAAAATTTTCGGAATAAAAAAAAAGGTGACAACACAGTTGTAGGACTTTCACGTCACGCGACTAAAGCCGCGATCCTATAAAATACCAAGGTGGTTGTTTCTGATACACGGCTTAAACAAACAACTTAATTTAAAATATTTATCTTTTTTTTTTTAAATATATTTTTTCGTTTATTTAATTCAATTTTTCTACTAACTAAAGCGGAAGTATATACTGTATAATCAGAGGTTCCCAATCTTTTTCGGTTTGCGGCTCTCTAAATAATCGGATTTTTTCCGCGGCGCCCTTAATAAATCAGATTTTTTTTCTAAATTTTTGACTTACTTGAAAAATTGGAAAACTTTCCTTTTTAAAAGCGATTACCCATTTAACAGCGAAAAATTAAAAACAGATAGTTACTATTTTCCCTGGGATAGTATAAAATATCTAATTTCAACTGTTTCGAAAAAATTGCCGAATTGTTTAATTGAATATTTCGCGGCGCCCCTGGGAGCCGCGGCGCACACTTCAGGAATCACTGCTGTATATAATCCGCAGTATTAGCAGGGACGGTCGGCACTAACTAATTGTGCGATCGGCAGACTGGTGTAGCCGCGAGGCTTAACGTACCAAGTATCGAGTCAAGCGGGCGATCGAGTTCGAAATCCAGTTAGAAAGTGTTACTTCTTTACCCTTTAAATATTATTTATTTAATGAGTAATATTAATGTCACACCACAGCACAAGACTCCAATAGTTTTTAGGTTGGGGGATTTTGCAAATTTTTTTCAGTTACCATAATTATTTTTCAATTGTTAACAAATGTGCCTAAGAAAAATATGATCTTAATTAGGCGACTTCTCGAGATACTGAGGATGACCTTGCTCTACAGCCTCATCCTTAATTTAAAAACCAAAGACCTTTGATTTAAAAATCTAATGACATCAATGCCTCATATATAGAAGTAATCTGATCAAGTTTGGTCAAAATCAGTCCCGTAATTCTGGAGATATGCGGTGATCTAGAGGCCAACACTGAACACACAGGTACATACGAACATTAACAACTAGAAAATTTTTATACGGTTTTTTTTGGATTCCGTAAGTACCAAAACGTCAAGATCCGGTGAAAACCCCAAACTGAACCTATTTCAATACTTTCGCTTCCATAGCTATAGCTCTGCTATAGCGCTATGTAGACGAGAAAGTAAAATAATAAAGGTTTTTTTTTTAATTTCATTTTATAGCTTTGAAAAATACATTAGATTAACCATTAAATAAACTATTTAGTTGCAAGTATTACGGATTTTCCTATTTATTTTATATTCTTAAAAATTGTATTCATACAATTTATTTCTTGTATAGCGGATCCATAAATATACGTAAAAGAAATGTTTCTTTAATCAAAGATAAATAACTTAATTTTTTCTCGTAACTCATAATTTTAAAATGGAGACCGGTCATATAACTTGATTAAATTATTGCACAGTAATGAATGTGTCTATAAAAATATATTTCTTTAAGAGTTTTAATATTTTGTGAAAACATGTATCAAAGTCACCTAAACTGAGCGGTTTGACCCAAGAAGAGGAGCAAGACTAGGATTCTCTGCCTATCTCAACATTACTTAATACACACATTGAAAATGGATCGAAAGCGCTCTAGAAAATGAAAGAATCTCTGCACAGTTTATTACTTGGTGGTTCTTTGGCGGTATTATTTGGTGGTTGGATTTTAATTAATCCCATATTTTAGGAATGGTCGACCTGAGACTGTACAAGGCTACACTTCATTTACATTCATACATTTCATCCTCTTTAAGTAATATCTTACGATGGTTACGGAGGCTAAACAGAAAAGAGACAAATTTACAAAGAGGTATGTGAAGTTATGGCGTTGAAAATTAAAATTAAATTTTTATTTATATATTGAAAATGTACTGTTCTTTTTTTAAACTACATAAACTAATCAACTGGGTTGGACGAACCCAGTCGGTTAGTTTAATCAACTATGATGAGTGGGAACTCGTCATAAAAAATTTACTGATTTCGAATTCGAGAGTTTTAAAGTTCAAATCCTAGTAAAAACAGTTACTTTTATACAGATTTGACTACTAGATGGTGTTCTTTGGTGGTTGGGTTTCAATTAACCCCACATCTCAGGAACGGTCAACCTGAACTGTACCAATAGAAAAAGGAATAATAAATTATATAATGTTCAGAGATTCTTTTAGGAGATGAAACACAGGATATTCAACCTATGATTTTAAAAATTGGAGAAAATTAAGAAAAAGTCTGGTATAAAACTGAATATTAGACTAACAGAAGTAATGAGGATAGAAGACAATAAAACCAATGAATATCTTCACAATAAAAAGACCAAGGAAGATTAGAACGGATAAAACAGTACAGATACTAAGGTACCACGCTAAAAAAAGGATTGGAAAAGCAAAAATAAAAAACGAGATAAGTAATGACTAACGACTAACTTATCTCGTTACTCTGAAATTACTAACCGCGTTTGCAGACTTCGGTCGGATAAAATTAAATAAACGTTTATCTATTTTATTTTTCCACCGTAATTAAACATATGAGAGGTTTAAATATATTTAATTTATATAAAAAGTTTAAATCGTGACGAAATTTAATAACAGTTTTCAATAGGTAATAGGTATTATAGCATTTTCACACGCTATAAAATTTTCATTTAATCTCATACACTGAAGTAATCTCTAACGGTGGTTAAGAGGCTTAAAAAACTGATTTAAGTTTAGGGAAGAATTTGATAAGTGTTATATTTGAAATTTATTTTTTAATGGTTGTAAAATGTGGACATTAAGAAAAGAAAAAAAGAAAGGTGGAGACTAGGAAGGATATTAGAGAAGAATAAATTAAAAGACGAGAAATAAAAATGAAATGAGAAGAAAGGACAAAAATACTAACTTGATTAGAACAATTCAGAGTAAGAAAACTGTAGTTGGAATGTATCATCAAAGGAAAAAGACTTATTATAAAAAGATTTAAAAGGATAGATATAACGTGCATAGAAAAAAATCGGAAAAGATTAACGATTTAAAAAACCCCGACGGGAATGGGAATTATCGAACATTTAGCTATCAAAATGAAGACGGTCAGAAAACTTTATGACAATGATGATACTACCTCTCCTACTCATTATTTATAGCATTTAAATAATACATCTCCTATTGACAGTGACACATTTAAAATATATAGGATGCAAGAAAATTTGATTTAAGATGCTCTTTCTGTTAGTAATAATGTCCACCTAACACTCAGTTCCTATTCTGAAAAAAGTGAACATATATAAATAAACAGCAGCCTTGAATATGTACTGCACTTCGGTGAACATGATGCAGAATACTATATTTAAGTCTCATTTTTAAGGTACAAGGAAGTATTGAGATTGTGAAAAATTTCGTTTTCAGATTTCAAGATAAATATCCGTTTTGATCATCCGTGAATCTACTTTGAGTAGTTTCGGTGTGACATCTGTATGTATCTCGCATAACTCAAAAACGATTAGGCATAGAACGTTGAAATTTTGCATTTAGGACTGTTTAACATCTAGTTGTTCACTTCTTCTTTTAATTGCAATCAACTGAACCAAAAGCGTTCAAAAAAAAAGCCCAAAATCTAAAACAAATTTGGATTTTGGACTTTTAATTAAATGCAGTAATAAGCCTTCATTGTGAGCTTTTCAACGATATTGATTCCTGAGTTGTAGCCAAATAAAATTTTAATTAATGAAATATTTGGATCTTACAAGAATACGCATCGGTTCGAATCAGACTTCATCTCCTTTTCTTTTTTTTTTTTAATTTAAATATATTGATTTATTAATAACTAATAACCTAAGTCTGTAAAAAAAATGTTAATGAAAAAAAAACATGAAAAAATATCAGAAGTTATTAATGAAATAAAATTTTATGTACTTTATATTTTTTTAAATTTGTATAAAATCTGTATACGTAATTTAATAGGTGTACAAGGAATCATGTGTTGTCCCCCCATCAGATTCTTTTCTAAACATATTTTGCAGTACTAATATTAAAATTATTACATTGCTAAGAAGATAATGATCAAACTTCATAAATATTAATGATATTACCACTTATTTAAGTAATAATTAATTCAATTAACATTTCAAAAGGAATAAAATTAAACTGTTAACAGGAAAATCATTAGTCTACAGGTGTTCGAAAACTAGTTATTTGATCTAGATCTCACTTAAAATAAGTGAGACTTCAAAAGAAATATAAAATGTATAATCAAACCATTAAATACAAAGTATAACTTATGGTGTTAAGTCTAAACACTTCTTACATCATTCTTAAATTAAAGAAGAACAAGGTCTTCCATTAAATAACGTACACAAACGCACACGCGGATGCGTAACAGCACATAAACAAACGCAGACTTCTGTCGGATACAATTAAATAAACGTTCATCTATTTAATTTTTCCACCGTAATGAAATATGTGAGAAGATTCAACTATGTTTAATTTATATACCAAGTTTAACTCTTGATGAAATTTAATAATAGTTTTCAAACCGTTTCATTTAATAACCAAACATGTTTTTTAACTTACTAAAGTAGCAACTTTTAAATGTAAATTCATTGATCATAAAGTTTAAATAGGATTAAAAAATAAATAAATAACCTCAGCGAGTAGTATAAGAATTAGAAAAAAAAAATTAAAATAGTTTGAAATCTTGCTATATTTTTACAACAAAAAAAAAATGTAATAAAAAGGTAGTATAGTTTCTTGTATCTTAATTTCCTTTTAAGTAGCATATTTCCGTATCATATTAAAATATTTTGTTTAACAATCTATGAAATGAAACAACTGGTTTAATTAAATTTATCTGTAATATTTAGGTTAGAAGATATAAAAAATGCTAATAATATTTTACTGAATACTATAAATAAAGATACTACTTTTTTTTTAATCCATTAGAAATTATTAGCCGGGAAAAACAATAAACGCATTTCATACCTACCTCCAACAGGAATGGCCGCCACCACCCCCTCAGCTCCTAACCCGACTAGACAGATGGGCCTTACCGGAGGTCGTCTCTTAGACCCTCTGAACTTGATAACACAGTACAGTCATCAGTTTGGCCCTGTCAGGATGCCACCAATGCAAATGCCTGGGCAGATATTTCGATCAGTGTACTTACACAACCTATTATCGTACGGATCGTCCAACCACAACAACCTCTTACATCATACCACCCTTAACTATCAAATTAATCGATTCGCGGAAGCGCGATCCCGGCGTCTTCCTTTAGCATCGAAGGTTTCACACAAAAACTCTTCTTATATCTAACTGCATTTAGACTGTAGACTCACATCACTATCGATTGAGTCTATAAACACCAAAAATACTACCCTCATACCTACAAAACAAGTACTGATCCCAACGTCAACCTTGTTCTGTCCTACAATCTATTTACTTACAGCCTACAGATTTACTAAAAAATCAAGAAACAGATTCACGAATTTAATAAGTCTCTAATAAAAACAAAATTTCTCTCTCTTTCTCCTCTGGTCTGCTTTCAAGAACGAAGACATAGCCTCCACTCTCCCACAGTGCAGTTCCATCAAAGATTTCTCCATCCATCCATCTCATCGTAACAGACTATCTAAGCTAACCGAAGCTGATGACAAAACGCCTATCTTGGATAGCGAAGTAAGCAGCCAGACGTACCCTAGCCACCCAGGTTGCTATTGTATCTATTAAGGAACTGGCCGAATAGTTTTTATATTTCAGACGGATAATTCCAAACACCACGGTTGAAAATGGATTATCAGTAACACAAAGTTAACCTCAATCTAGGTGGTCAAAATTTGTAGAAAAATTATTTGTACAATTGAAACCTAATCTACAGAAAATCGTTGAACAATAATAAACAGCTGAATCAATATATTCAGATAAAGTGTCACATGATGTGACACTTTATCTGAATATATCCCAATTTCAGAAAGTTTATAAACAAGATGGCTGTCGGCGATGCCTGGATGGCCTCGTTTGGGTCCATTTTGCTTAATTTCGCGTCCCGTTATCAGCATTTATTCCTTCCTCTTACCATACATACTTTCATGTCGTTTTTATTTTTTTTATTTTTCATTAGATGATTCTGCCAGTAAATTTGCCGGGCGAGACTGTATTCTATTCGGTGACTTTACAGCTTTAATGCAAAATTTAGAGCTGACGATTTATCAGCCTAATAGTTCAGATTACAACAAAATATGTGGTCCAATAAAAGTAAAAAAAAAAAAACAAAAAAACTCTAAATTTAGAAGACACTCTTTGCTGATCTCAAAATAGAGAATAATCGAAAAAATTACTTTCAAGCGATTGATGATTTTCTTATAAAGCTTAACTTAATATAAATTTTAATTAATATACTAATTAATTAAGGGGATCATGTATGCTCTGACTAAAAAGTAATTTTTTACTGAAATTTATTCTCCCGATATATTTCAAAAAATAAATTAAATAAAAATGAATAATATCTGCAAGAAATATTTTTGAAATTGTAGAAAAAGAATTTAGTTAATTAGTGGACACTCAAACTTCTGAACAGTATTCTAAACACTCAAGCACTCTGAACAGTAACCTAATTAATCTAAAAATATGTGTAAGTAATTTATCAATCAAGGCTTATCATCATATAACTGTATATCAATATAGTTACAGACTGAAAACATTTCAAAGACTACAAAGGCAATAAACTGTTTCCTTTTTTTAACTATTTTAAATAGTGAATACATAAAGTGTACTTTTGAATTACACTGCATACTATAGAATTATCAGACAACCGTGATTACTGTATATTTCATCGCAATGATAAAAATATCTCATATTGATAATTACTAACTAAGAAATTATCTTATAC
>JAAAKQ030202450.1:17626-29364 GCA_010016005.3 Zanna intricata
CCAGTCGCGTCACGGAGGCTGGCACACACATCTATTACATACATACGTATGTAATAATGCCTATTCAATTACAAATATACATTTTTAAAGTCCATAAAATTTTATTTCACCAATAACTGATGAATTTTTTTTCAAGTATATTATTATTATTATTATTCAATTATATTTTTGTAAATTTGTAAATATTTTTTTCAATAATTGGTTAATAATTATTAATAAATCAATATATTTAAATTAAAAAACGAAGTTAAAAAAAAAAGACAGTTGAAGTCTGATTCGAACCGATATGCCTTCCCTTGTAAGATCCAAATATTTCATTAATTAAAGTTTTATTCGGCTATAACTCTGGAACCAACGTTAAGTACCAATCATACATGGTACCTACGATGAGAGCTTAATACTGCAGTTAAGAAAAAGTCCAAAATCCAAATTTTTGGGGATGAACTTTCTTGGAAACTTTGGTTTAATCTAAAGATTCAATTGCACAACTAGATGTTACTACAGTCCTAAATCCAACACTTCAACATTTTATGGCTAATTGTTTTTTAAGTTACGCGAGATACGTATGTACGTACGTACAGACGTCACGCCCTAACTAATCAAAATAGATATTTCCGGTGAAATTTGAAAACAGAATTTTTTGCGATTACAATACTTCCTTCATTTCGTACAAAGAAGTAAAAATAGACACAATTTAAAAATCCTATTGTTAAATTATTTGAAAATTATTTAATTTACAAGAAAAAAACGTACTGATAATACTCTTTGAATGATAACAAAATAATGATGCTTAAACGTACACTGGTGTCAGTGCGTGTAAGATAATTACACTAACATTTCAATGAAAATTTACCGCACCATAAAATTTTGCTAATGTATTTGTTTTTCTTTAAGGAACCCTCCATTAGATGGATTTACATTACTTAAACTATTTTCACAAAATTTTTGACAGAAATGAGCAAAAATATATTGATCTTAGGAATGGATACCAGTACCTGGAGAAAGCCTAAATACTCCTTTGGGTGTGAAAGAAAGTAAGAATGTTAAAAAAGAATTCGGAAGCAAAAATATATCTGAAAGAGAAAATCTTGTGTTATTAATCAATTAATCAAACGAACAGAAATTATGAAAAGTGATAAATATAGATTTTAAGATCAGTATTTTCTAGTAACGTTAAGAAAGAAAAATGCGTTTTTTTTTTTTAACCCGAATACAACAAGGAAATGACTTGTAATTTTTTTTTATTTTATTAAATGTTATATACAAAAGAAAGTATCCATTACATCAATGCGACATATTATGAATGACGACAATACTTTTAGTGTCACAAAAAGTTCAAGGTAAAATAAATCAAGTCATTTAAGAAAAACTACAAACCATAACAACAAATAGTGTACCTCTAGTAAACCTATACATCAAGAAATACGGACATATGAGATTACATCCACTGATTTTATAAAATCACAGATTTACTTCATTTTTTTTTTTTTTTTTTTTTTTTACTGAGCGTAAATTTACTCTATATTTAAAAATAACTCACATAATTTAAGATGATTTTTGTTTGTAAATTGCTCAGGATAACCTTTATTTTATAATATCTACCTTTGTTTCGTGCAAAAGTGAAACAAATTAGACTATTATCTCGATATGTTATCTGTTCGTTCATCACGCAAGAATTTTGAATCGATTTTAACAAAACCTTTAGGATTAATTTATCATAAAACTGATAATATCTTAGGTATGTTTTAACTTAAAGTATAGGAATTCTCACTTATGAGTTTATGAAATAATACTTAGAAATAATGTAGTCAAGTTGCATACTTCATTGTATAAAGTAAAGTAAATGATGTGCTTCAACAGCTAATCGAGATATATGCCAGCTTAATTCACTGAAAAATTGCGCTTGAAATGTTTTATCAACATAAATTAATTTCTATAATTTTACTTACTCTACATTTTTTAATATTTTTCGTAATTTTATATACAAAAGTTTTAACATATTTAAAGATGGAGACTAGATTTATACAGTGTTCTTTAAAGGTGAGGCAAGACTCTAGGAAGTGATTTTCCTTAATATAATGTAGAAAAAATGTCCAGTGAACGTAAGTCCGAAAACGCATATTTTTCTTTCTGTTCACCATTTTCTGTTAGTTAAAAAAATTACTTTTCAAGAACGGTTGGATACTCTTCGTTTACAAATTTTAAGATGGCGGTCGTGTAATTTTTTCAATCTTAAATATCTTAGAATTTATTTGATTTATCAAATTGCGTTGTATTATAAAAATTATAAAGTATTTTTTTGCGAGCAAAACGACACCTTAGTCATCAAACTCCGACGACAAACAACCAACATGACGGCTTATCTTGTTATTTATTATCGTGATTTCTAATTAAAATTGCTATCTTAGAAATTTTTAATCAGAAAATTTAATTTAATTGTCAAGTGAGTCAAAATAATAAAAAAACAAGATGGCCACCATATCGATTTAGGCCTACTTTTTGATATAACTCTGTTATTGTCGGATTTTTACGACTAAGATGTCGTTTTGTTCACAATAAAATGCTTCATAATTTTTAAAACACAATATAATTTGATATACCTAGTAATTCGTAAGATATTTAAGATTGAAAAATTGAAACAACCGCCATTTTGAAATTTGTCAACGAAGAGTATCGGTTTTTTCTATTAAAAAAATTGTAATTTTAAATAACGTACAAAATTTTATTGCTTTATCTCCAACAAATCTTGAAAAATATTTTTTTTCTTAAAAAACACAAAATGGCGGAAATACAGAAAAGTATGCATTTTCGGATGCGTTCAATGGACCTTATTTTCTCAGTATATTAAGTAGAAACACTTCCTATCTTTTGGCCTCACCTTTAAAATACACTCGGTATAAAACAAAGTCTTCAGAATGTTTTACATAGATCTTCAGAATTTAAATCAAATAATTCTCTAAAGCTACACAATTTAAACATTTACGGAATTTTAAAAGGGTAATTAAGTTAACAATCTAACGAAATTTTTTTCTGGGTTAGGGACAACAAAAAATGGAGGTTTGCTGTAAGCGCAATTAACAGTGTGATTTTTTTAAATTTTTTGTAATGTGTTATTTTTTCATCTAATAAATATTTCTATAAGAAAAATTTCCATTTCATTAAGTTTGTAAATAATTATATAACAAGCGAAGCCGATTGAAATCTGTTCTTTAAGATGCTGCTAAGATAATAAAAATTATATCTTAATATTTTAAAATGTATCGATCGTATTATATTAAGAAATATTAGGAAGCCCTGTTTACCCGTTAAATATCAGCCTTAGATCTGTAAATGTTTAGAACTATGGATAAAAGAAACTATAGCCGGAAACTACTTCCATAAAATCACACACTAAGAATGTAGAAACTCAGACAGGATTCCCACCGAATTTTAAGATTCGTTTTTCATGACTTTTCCTGACCAATTTAATAAAAATTTCCTGACTCTCATAATGTTACGCTACAGCCGTTTAATCCGCAAGATATATACATACATATTTTATTTTTTGCACCCTCCACAATATCCACAGCTGCCCAACTTAAACCACTTATGTTATTTATTAATACATTAATTTTTAAAGTTTATGTTTTAAGGATTTGTTTTTACAATATACATTTAAAAGTCCATTTGACTCATATATACAATTTTATTTAATGCTTCATCTAAAAAAAAAAAAAAAAAAAAAAAAAAAGTATATTACGTAACATAATTAACACAACAATGGAATGCCATCAACATATGGTGCAAGGTATGACTGATGACATAACAGCACTTAGTAGCTCTAAGTTGGAATTTTGACTATACAGTTATCAGGAAACATAATTTTAAAAATTGTACCAACAGCTTCAAATGAATTTAAGGATAACTTATTTTGTACAACATGGAGAACCCACATAATTTCTGCCTTAGAAATATCATCGTTATAACAAAAAGAAGTAACTTTTTTGTCATTTTGCGTAAATGAATTCGAGAATTCAAATACATGAATTGCTGTACACACAGATGAATCATAACCACCTTATGATGAGTTGAAGTACCAATGGAAGATAAAAACGTTTTCAAAGACGGCTGAGAATTCCTTATCTTAATTATCACATTATGCTGCTTTCCTTTACTGTAAGAGTCACTGGCTTTACGCCTATACTACCCGATCCAAAATATATTTTATACATACAATTAAATGCACGATATTTTCCTGCCTGCGGGAACCACGTCATAGAGATCCTTACAATATTAACATGGATCCCATATTTATCTGGAGAGTACTCGTCAAGTTCATCATTGGGGAAGAAAGAATCACAGAAAGAAAAAGAAGTGAATAGTAAGAAAGGAAACTTGTACACACAGGAGGACCGCGAAAAGGGATAAACAATTCGACCCGAATGAGTCACTTGAAATTCTCTCTAGTCAACCATTCTACTCAAAATTAGAAGGGAGATCGGAGTATCTTACCCAGAAATTGAAACAGGACATTATTGAACGAAACCTTCTTTAGACACGACTTAAATATATATGCAGTAAATAATTGGTTTTCTTTCTTCCAAATACTGAAGAGTCACTTCAGGCGAGACCTAAGATCCCCTTTAAAATGTTAAAATACGCTTATTAAACAAACCACCCATTACACATTGCATTTTAAATATTATACTGATTACGCAATATTATTGTATAAGCATTGTTCATAATTATTACCACAGTCTAACCTCTTTACAATCATTATAAGAATAATTTAAATAAGAAAATAAAATATTTAAACCGTTCCTAAATACGATTTTTTAGATTGTGCCGATTTAACAGTTAAAAAGTTTTTTTTAATTATATTAACGCATAAAAGAGCTCATTAGATACGGAGTCACTGATCACTTGGTTAAATTCATAACACGAAAGAGGCGAGTACTATTTAATTACTGCACTGAACAACCAATCTCTCATTAATATTCAGTAATATTTTTTACTGTGAACAATGCTTATGGAGTTCATCGTAAGAAAAAAAAAATAGTCTTAAATTAAACAAATAAAGAAAAGAAACGAACAGCAAGAACGAAAATAATCATAATCACCTTTTTTCTATTTTTGGTGAACGTAAATTAATCCATTAATTTTTTTTTTTAACATATATTTTTGAAAGATTAATAACTTTCACATTATAATCAATTAAATTTAACATGAAAAATGTTCATAAGAAAACTTTTATACCATTAAAAACTCAAGAAATCATTTTCAATAAAAAAAAAAAACAAGTTATTTCTTAACTGGATCTTTAAATGAATTCTTTAAAGAAAACAATGAAACCAAAACACATCCAGGTTTATTGTCTACATATATATTTATAACCACGGAAATAACGACTGTTTAATATGATGCGGGGTGGTTCATTTTTAACATAAAAAAATAAAACAACTTCAACCTCTATTGCAAATTCCCCTACAGTTTAAGTTGTAGTCTCTGACGAATTTACATATTAACACAATGGAAACAATAAACACAATCGGAATTAAAAGTTCCTCTACAGACATCAATCGAATTCTAAGGTCGTAAAAATTTATTTACTGTAACAAGATTTTAGAGAAATATAACTTCGTGTTAAATAGATTTATTTTATAATTTGTTAAACAAAAAGAAGGATAAAAAGAAAATAAAATTATTTACGGCAGAAATACTTTTATCAATAAAATAATAAACAGCCGTTCAGCTTTTTACTACTAAAATAAAATTGTTTAAAAACATAGTTAATAGCAACTTTTAATAAAATATATAAATTTGTAAGGGAAAAATAATTAATTTTATATAGGTGTTTTCTTTTTAGATTTAACATAATTTTAATATCTTTTCGTAAATTTATTTTTGTCAACTATAGCGGTTAATTTTAACAAAACTAAAAATATCTTTGTAAGGAAAACTACAAATCGGAATCAAATCGTAAACAATTAAATTTCACGTTAACACTTTCGAGGGTCTGCCTTAATATAGGCATTACGAGTCGGATCTAATTAAAATTTACTTAATGTACTAAAAATAGTTAGCGAAAATAAGATACAATATAGCGACATGTTCATGTTACGGTAAAATTTGATTAATCCGGTGAATATGGATAATTACCGGTTAATATGTATTATCGCATCCAATTTTCGATAATTTAATAAATATACAGCAATTAACAATATATAATTTGTATATTTAATGTTAATTAGACAAGATTAACGAGCGTAGGTTATGTTGATATGCTGCTCTCGGTGGCGCGAGTGGTAGCGTTTCAGCCTTTCATCCGAAGGTCCCGGGTTCGAACCTCGTTCAGGTATGACATTTTCACACGCTACAAATCATTCATCTCATCCTCTGAAGCAACACCTAATGGTGGTCCCGGAGGTAAAAAAAAGAGGTTATGTTGATACGTACGATTCGTCAGTACACGGAATTAACGTAATCTAACCAAAGATAGCTTACGCTAAACTCAACTAATTAAAAGTAATCTTATTCAGTAATTACTGCTCACAGTCAAGTCGTTATTTTATTATGTAAAAAAAAATTAGTAAATAAATTTCTATATATTTAGTGAAATCTTCAACATTGGAGATTATACATATTAACCGGTAATTATGGATAATCACGGGATTAATCAAATTTTACCGTAACACATAAACCTGATGATATTTAAGTACGGAAACAGATTTATACTCCATATCTGAGAGGTATTTGGAGACAGAAAGAAATGGAGTTCTACATAATTAAAAATAAATCTGCAATATGGCAGGTTTTTAAATTTTTGTCCGCCATACAGGATTCATTATATTGAATCTAATTTAATTTTTACTTCCTTGTATAAAGTAAAGGAAGAACTGTGAAATATTTTGGTTTACAAATTTCAATGGATATATCCATTTTGACCATCCCTGAATACATTTTGATTAGTTTCGGCGTGACGTCTGTACGTAAGTATGTATCTCTCATAAAAAAAAACCAAAACAACTAACCGTAAGATGTTGAAATTTTGAATTTAGGACTGTTGTAACATGTAGTTGTGCACCGCCTCCATTTTTATTGTAATCGATTGGAACAAGTATCCAAAAAAAAGCCAAAAATCGAAAAAAATTGGATTTTGGACTTTTTCTTAACTGCATTGTTAAGCCCTCATCCAGAGCTTTTCAACTATATATATATATATATATATACATATCATAAGTGGTACTTACTTTCATTGGTTTCTGAGTTACAGCAAAATGAAATTTTAATTAATGAAATATTTGGATCTTACAAGAGGAAAGCACACTAGTTCGAATCAGACTTCATCTTCTTTTTTTTTTTCTTAACTTTTTTTAAAAATTTAAGTATATTGATTGAGTAATAATTATTAACCCGATTGTAAAAAGTCTTACAAAAATAAAAAATTATAAAAAAATATCAGAAGTTATTAGTGAAATAAAATCGCACGTACATTTCATTTTTAAAAAAATATGTATGTGTAATTTAATAGCCGTATAAGGAAGTCTTGTCGTGTCCACATCAGATTTTTTTAAATAGGAAGGTAGACGTGATTTCGATTTAAAATTTTACAAGAAAAACAGTGATGAAACAGTTTTTCTGTTAATTCCTTTGTTATCGAGTATAAGCATTCAAAACTGTAATGACGGAAAAATCATGTTCACAATAAAACGAGGTAAAACGTAACTGCATGAACAATTTTATTACATTTAACACTCATAATGCATACAATAACGAACTTTAAATAGTGCTATAATATTGATTGTAATAAACGATAATTAACAATTAACACGACAACAAATTACAGGGCTAAATCAATTGATATTATTTTCAAAATAAAAATTAACTTCAAGTATAGATATCAACTGACTTAGAAATTGATATTGAATGATTTTATTTTTAGTTTTTAGTTATAGTTTCGATCCCCATCTGTGTTTGTCGACATATAACGCGGAATGTTTAATAATATACGGAAATATTTCGGTCTTTCACCAACGTATTTGTTATTTGTCAACATTCATCGGAAAATTTTGACATTCTTTAATTTTGGTCTTTCACGGAATCATATCTATTTTTTGTGCGCGTTTCAGATCGAGATATACACAAAATAAAATAGGTTATATTTGGCCAATTATTTTTACTTTTCCTTCATATTTTCAAAACAAAATTTGGGTGATAAAGTAAAGCTAATTACAGAATTTATAAATGTAATTAAATAAAACTAGAAGGATTTCAGGATAAAATTACTTTTATCTAGGGTCTCAAATTGTAATCCAGGTCAGGCTTGATCAGTACAATATCATAAAGATATTGTAGAGTATGAACTCTACAAAAATTTCCATTTCATATTCCCACGCAACAAGTTTCCAGTTTATAAATATAGTGAACTGAAAAATTACGAATCTTCGAAACTTTATAGTTAATATGAAGCGAAATATTGAAGTCGAAACTAATGGCAAAAGCATACCGAGATTGGTATAAAATATTTATTATTCATCTAAGGATAGCTGTATAAATTCGACCATAATGTAATACTGAACAACACATGTTTATTTAATAACTTACACTTGAACATCTTACAAAAAACTTATTTTCAGATTTCAATAAAATATTTTATAATATTCCATAAAATACAGATGATTTTTCAAATCCCTCAGAAATATAAAAATCTGTAAGGCACACGGTTTTTAAGAAAAAAATAATTTGCGTAAATTTTATTTTTATCTGTTTTACACATTATCTTCTCTAGGCGAAAATGATGGTGGGGACTTCCTATTACATTTCACGAAAGAAATATTTCACTATTGATTTTAAACGCATACTAATATCCACATGCATATGGTAAATATACTTTTTTTCAGTACGCTCAGTACGGAAATAATAAATACCGTTAATTATAGATTGCAAATAATTGTGATTTCTTATTCAACGTAAAAAAAAAAAATAATAATATATCTGATTAATAAACAATCAGATAAAGACGAGGAAGAGAAATAAAAAAAAAAATGACAAGTGAATTAAATAACTAGTCGGCTTTATGTGAGAATAAAATATGTACTTTTTAGTATAATGTCGGAATGTCGGCGCCAAATAAAATTACAATTAAAATTAATACAACCTAAAGCCGTTTGGAACGTTCACTAAATACATTGGCCAATATAAGATTGTATAGATTACAACAAAACATATATAAGATACTACGTATTTTTAACTCGAGTTAAAATAAAATAATTTACATTATGACCTTCAAGTAAATAAAAAGAGTAAAAAGATAATGCACATGAAGAAAAACAATGGAGAACATTACATATTTAAAGAAAAAAGAAAGAACATTAAGGAATTTATTAAAACCATGTACTTATGCACTTAACATTAGTACAATTAAAAAGATGTCGAAAACAATAAAAAAAAAAAGAAAATTTCTTTGTACACGCTAATTTAAAAAAAAGTAATGTTACACATTCGTTCCAGTGAGATACTTATACGAGCTCAGCGGATTTCGTTAAATCGACTAGAAAGAATTCATACCCATACTCGACCCGATTAATTCGCATTGTTCTTTGTCGGTTCAGAAAAGTGTTATTATTCACTTAACTATATCAGATCAGTACATGCTCACTGCAACTCAAAAATTTCACTGAATGTAACAGTAAACTTCTCGAGTGACGCAAGAGAAAAATATACGCTTTAAATATTTCTAGTAGAAATCCGGTAAGTATATTTAACATTATTTGTTCTCATCGAAAATGTTACAGTTTGTTTAGAATAAGATGCGACAATACGAACAAGATATAGTTATAAAAGGAATGACGGTCAACTGTCCCCCCCCCCCATAACGGCTGCGGTTACTGGTTGGTTAAGTAACCAGTCAACATTTATAATGTCCTTGAAATGACCCCTATCGTAGAGTTTAGCAAAATAGCTTGATTGCTGCCGCAACAAATTTAAGTTATCAGTTTCAAACGTGAAATACATACAAATTATATCTTTAAAAAAATAAATAAATATAAGAAACATTTATTTGGTGGTCTATTGTATGAATGTTAAGATCGTCCTAATATAAAATAAAATATTGATTAATTTTTAAGTCAGAATATATCTGAATTATTCTACCCTGAATTATTATTGTACCCTGTAAAATTTTTGAATAATAAAATAATACACAACTGTAAATCAAATACAAACAGTTATTTACTTACTGTTCTTTTTTTGAGTCGGTTGAAAGAAGAATCGTTCACATATGACCAAAAAAAAATAAAAATTAAGTGGTGTAAGCGAGATGAAACATGTGAAAAGTACATGCGAGTATGTTTTAGAAGAAGAAGGGGGTGGAGGAAAAAGTAAAAGGGGAGATGTCAGAAGTTGAGGGGAAATTTCTTATAGTAGTTTGAACGACAGATGTTTCAACCGAGGCAGGTGTGCACTGGATTGTATAAGGAACCCACCAGCTCTTTGGATTACAACAGACAAACGAACAAACATAGAAACTGCATAAAATAAAATGTTTTATAATCGAGTAAAAAAATACTGCTGCATTTTAAAAACTTTTTAATAATAATTAATTAAATTTATACAATTAAATCTATTATATATATATATATATATATATATAAAAGAAATACACACAAAACAAAATGCAAATCATTTAAAGAAAAGTTAAAAATAGATAGTTACCTAAGGAAGAGGGGAAAGTTTTTTGTACAGTCACGCAACTAAAAATAAAACAGTTTAGTGAATTTCTTACTGAAGAAGGACTAGTTTAACAGAATGCTGTACTTTTCAGAGTTTAAAAACACAAGTAACCGTGAAAGAATATATAAAATAATTCGTGAAATACAACATAAGGTAACAATCTCAACAAAGAAAAATATAAGTTAACAAAATAATTCTATAATGAGGAAGTGAACGGAGAACTAACAAACTATGGCTTCCTATTAAAAAAAATTTCATTTAATAATACACAGAAAGATTATGTTGATAAATTTAAAAAAAATAAAATTACATAAAAGCTACATAATTTAAATTTCGGTCGACAGGTTCAAATTAATACATAATTCAGATAATTAATTAATACATAATTTTTACATTATTATAAAATTCAAATTTTTTGGACAGATTCAACGGCCATCGGCCTGGACTAGATCACACCAAAGATGCACGCGGACATCTAGACCCTCCGCGGAATTCAACTACAGCGGGAGGAGGATACCGCACAACACACGGTATTAATTTTCAATAAATTCCTGCAGTATAGAAAATGTTAAGAGGGAATTTCGGGTGTTTTCCCCAGATAAAATAATCCGTTAAATCGGTAAACAGATACAACATACGATGTCTGAGTTGTTGGTGAAGACTATCCGTACGAAAGAGGCAGAAGGTATGAAAATTTTCCTTTGGGGCTGTGTTCATATTAAGGGCGGTCCGGCTCAAAGATGGAGGTGCCGATTCTCATCCAAGGACTTAATGAGTGGTAATCTACCACTCACTCGAACGTTTACCAAATAATATTCAAGTACCGAGTTGTGGAATGTTTTCAAAAAGGTCTGTGTGTATAATAAGATGGAATTCTAGATAATTTGGTCCTCTGAATAGAGTCACGCCGTGAATCTTTAATCTAAATTATAATCCATTCATATTTCTCTATTTATCCGTTTAGCCTCCGGAACTACCGTAAGGTATTACTTCAGAGGATGAATGAGGATGATGTGTATGAATGTGAA
>JAAAKQ030202506.1:0-11812 GCA_010016005.3 Zanna intricata
CACATCGATTTCAGTTGATGCTAAAACTACCTAGTAGTAGCTACTAGGGTAGACACTAGTTTTATTCACTTCACCCATTAAATGTACTTCACGTATTAAATGGGTGTAAATGTTTTCATGTTCGGTAGTAATGCAGTCTCGACCTTCTCCAACACAAGCTTTTATTTTCATTGTACGCACTATACGTTTATGACTTCGATAAACACTTACGTCATGACTATGTTTATACTTATGATGCTATACTATACTTAATATAATTATGAACATATATATGTATGTAATATTCATTTAGGAGATTATTGGATTGCTGCACGCTACATTGAATTAATATATGTCATTAATTTCTTTTTTACCGGCACGAACATAACGCTTGTTAACAATTTTTTTTCCTTTTTATCTTGGTTCTGAATTATATTTGTATGCATTTGTAATCCTATCAATGTTTAACGTGTGGGCGGGCGCGCACGTGATCTAGAGAATTACAAAGTAGAAAAACACTGTTTTTGTTATATGATTATGCTTTTCTAATTAGTAATACAATTTTTTGCATTATTAATGCATTACAATTTCTTATAATCGATGCACAGTCACATCCCATAAACATAGCAAATTGTAATTTATATTGTACTTTCTTTCATTACACTGTATCAATGAAGGAAAAAACGTGACTGTTATTATTCATACGCGATTTTAACCTGTAAGTAGTACTGTGTTATCTGTTTTATGAGCTATTTATACTGTACTTTTTAAAATCAATCAATTTTTGCATTTTTTTTTTTAATTTTGATAGCGTTTCTTATTGAAAAAATTTTTAATAATTTGTATTATTATTATTATTATACAAATAATAATTGAGTGTAGATATGTGTAATTATATTTAATTCAAAAAAGAAACTCCCAGTTGAGTTTCTATGAAATAAATCGTATAGAAATTATTTTACTTTTATCTTTACTTAATTTTTCTCTCTCTCTAATTTGGTTTGTTAATATTTATTCTTATCTATTATTATATATTTTCTAATTGAACAAAAACCATTTTTTTTTTTTTTTTTAAATTAAAAAATAATATTTTTGCTTTGATTTAATTTAAGTTTCTCAAGTGGAACCGTCTGTAATTTAAACCTTTTATAAGATTTTAGATAATCTGTATAGCCTAAAAGTTTGTAAAACGCCTAAAAATTTGGAATAGCTATATTGTAAATCCAAATGCTATATTGAAATTTTTCGTTATTCGTAATTATTTTTTTTTGTAATTTTATATTTAATAAATTAAAATTTTACCGTTTATGTAACTGGTTTTATTACTATTTTGTCGACCTCCGTGGCAAAGTGGTAGCGTCTCTGCGTTTCGCCCGGAAATTTTGTTTCTGGACTCTGATTTCTATCAGGCTTGGTATTTTTCATACGCAACAAAATTCATCTTATAATGTTACTGTAATGTACTTATTTACAATTAAAAAAAATAAAAAATAAATAACTGATCGCGTAATTAACTATTTCAAATGTTTAAATTTTTTACATTTTTAACATATTCGTTTGTGTACGAGCCGTAAAATACAAATCGCTTCCAAAAACAGCACATCCTGACCCTATAGGCGAAGATACCTTCCATATGGCAGCTTCGGTCACCACTTCACCCTCTTCGTACTTAGCCCTTACGGGCTTTACTGGAGGTCATCCTGAAAACCTAGGAAAAAAGTCCTTCTCAGCCTTGTTCTTGCCTCTATCAGGATCAGGATGCCTATGCGAATGTCGCGTGTGACTTTCCCTCCGGTTTACTACTATCCCTATTTACTACTATTAAGAACCCTCAAAAAAACAAAACAAAACCCATCTAAACAAAGCCTCAAACAAGACTATGTAAAACTCGCTGTTCGGGCTAAGTGGCAAGATGACTGGTTGGCTACAGTAGATAACAAATTCCGGCATATTAAAAATTCTGTGTTGCCATGGGACTCCTCATATAGAAAGATTCGTCGTAAGGAAATAGTCTTCTGTCGATTGCGGATAGGAAATACGAGAGCTACTCCGGGTTTCTGATATCAGCAATAAACGCACCAGTATGTATACATGCAACTGCCGCGTAACTGCGCGCCATATCCTTGTGGATTGCGTGCGTTATGCGGCCTTGCGTCGTAGGTTTAAATTGCGCAGGACTATTCTTCGAATCCTGTTTAATGACTAGGAAGTTTTAAATCGGATTATTTTATTTCTCGACATATTAGAATTTTACATAGTACTTAATGTTATTTCAAGATTTAATATCTTTAATGTTTTATTTAAATGTATTATTTACTGTTTTTAATATATTTGAGTAATTTTTTTATTTATTTTTGTGTTTAATTTTATATTTTTTTTATGTTTTAAGTTTTTTCCCGGGCGATGATAACGTGAAAACATCTCTTGCCCTCCTCCCCCTAAAAAAAAAACACAAAAATCATTTTGCCGGCCCCCGTAGCCGAGTGGTAGCGTCTCGGCCTTTCGTCCGGAGGTCCCGTGTTCGAATCCCGGTCAGGCATGGCATTTTTCACACACGCTACAATTCGTTCATCTCATCCTCTGAAGATGTAACCTAACGGTGGTTCCGGAGGTTAAACAAGACTGAATAACAAAAATAAAGAACCGAAATCCACTACCTACCAAAAGGTAAAGAGTTGAGTTTAACACGCCATAACAAAGAATACGAGAAAAACAAACATAAACCATTAATACAATACATCAATAAAAACAGAAACAGAAAGTGGATAAGCCCAAATGGTACTCTAGACCCCCCCTAAGGAATTCTTCCTTTCGTCAAATAATTTATGAATTTCTCTACTATGACAATGGCACAGTGGCTATGGACACGTTGACTATGGCTTGATTACTATCAAACCATTGTCAAGCTGACACATAAGTGTCCGTGCTCATCAACTCGTACTTGGAGCTTGTTGGAGCATTCAAACTAAACATAATAAAGTCATTCAACTGTCAGCGTTGCGGATACATTCCTGAGTCCACCAGGCCGATCCTCTGCAGTTTGTCCCTAAAAACGCCGAGCCCAAAAAAGATATTACACTTACTTGTTGGGATTTACCCAAGAGGCGCCTTGCAAAGTAACAAAATCTGGAAAGAAACTAGAGCGTATAACGTCCACTCACTGCCTCATCGTCCCATCTGGCTTGCCACAAAGCATTGCCATGGTGTTCAACTTCTCGAGTTTTTTCAGAAGTTTACTCTTCTAACTTGGCAACATAGCTGTTGCCTCTCTGATGCAAGTAAATTATAGGTTTTACGCCCGCTATCGCCAAGATTGCCTTCTGTGAAATCGTGCTGTAGCCTCCCGCTATCGTTAACAATATTAGGCGTCGAGCCCTCAAGAATATAGTTTTATAATTTTAGCCTATCCGCCCAGATTGGCGCCGCCTACAGCAGAATTGCTTCGCATACGCCCTTATACAGTATACTCATCCTCTTAAAGTTAGACCCCAATTAGGAATGACCACACGTCGAATACCAAAAAAGTTACTACAGGCCTTCTCCGCGCCTTATTGAAAGTGTTTCTTAAATTGCATTTTCTCAGCTAGAAATACCTGAGGTACTTTTGAACCTGAACATAATTTATGCGCTGGGCTACCATCGAAACACGGTCTCGCCGACTCGCTGCCAAATCTCCTTTGAGGAGCATCATCGTGGTCTTCTCCGGGCTGAACATCATATTGCTGATGACTGAACCTTATAGTGCTGATGACTCCACAGCTCGAGAACCTTGCAAGCCTGAGTGGCTCGGAGTTCTACCTCCCTCCGCGAACATCCTTCGACCAGCAGGAGCCCAAAAACAGCACAGCAATTTTTAATAATAATTAGTATCCCTTGCAAAACTTATTAAGAGAAAAGAAGAGTTTTTTCTTGACGGTTTATCACTCAGCCAATCATCAATCTCACAGAAGTATAATTTTTATTCAGATCTACAAATAATACCTCATTCTACTCACTTTAGGATTTGATTAATGAAAAATATTACTCTCAAAGAAAACACGTCTTAAGGAAAGAACGGGATAGGTAGTGTTTAGTAGTAATAATCTTACGTTTGTGAAATGGTGCGTTTATATACTCTCCTTAACTCAGCAAAAATTTTCGATTTTTTCGCCCGAAGTTGATTAACAATTTTATTTTACAATTATTTAAATTTTTACAGAAAAAGATTATACTCGAAAATCTACTCTCTTATTAAGATTCGCTATTTATTTTTTAAACTTGGCTCAAGATTTTGAAATCCTTTCAAAAATTAAGGAAAAAATATTAAAAGGATATAATTTGAAAAGAAACATTTTCAGGCCTCATTTTAGACGGCAGTTATCTCTATAATTAATTCCTGACAAAATATTGACTTTTTCTTCTGAATCACTCTGAACTATTTATTTTGATAACAGATGAAAAAAAATTATGGATACCAAATTAATTAGAAGCTTTAATACACGGATTATCAGTTTACTTTGTCTCTTTATAAAATTTTATCATAAATTTCTCTTCTATAATTCTAAAAATTGTAAAAAAAATATTTCCAATAAAAAGAACCTTTTTGTAAATGCAAAATTAAGGTATTATAGCAGAGTTGAAAAACGAGCAATCTTGTACGGCATGGAAACTACAAATATAACTGGAATACTCAAGAATGTGAAAGAAGAATTTTAAAAAAGATTTATGGTCCAAGAAGAACACAAACTAAGATCAGATAAAGAGATACGAATATACTATAAAATTGATGACCTGGAAGTAGCAATAAGAAAACCAATGGTGACTAAAACAAACAGATTTTCAATTAACTTTGGTGTTATGAAAGTCAAGATGGCTGTGTTAAACAAATGAAAGAAGAGCTCAAAAGTTCAACATTATAGAAAATTGCTGTGTAGATCGAAAAGAGTACAGAAAGATAATACTTTCAATTGAAGGTTTCTGTAGGTGAAAAGAAAATCTTAGCAGAGGAGAATGAACGGAAGAAAGAAGATCTAAATAGTCTGACAGAATGAAGAACTTCTGAAAAAAAAAAGAAACTATATGAGATTATGTTTGCGTGATACTAGAAGGTCTGTGCGTGGAGAAAAAAAAATTTAAGACCTCATAATTTTGTAACTATCGCTTTCTATAATTTCCATCTTTCTTTAACTTCACATTTCAAAGGCCCTGTATTATTTTCCTTTCTTTTTTGCCCATCGTCCCCGTTTCACCAACATAAAACACTTCTGCTTCAATTCGTTAGTGGTATTTTATTGTCACTTTTTTTTTCTGTTTAGTCTCCGAACTACCGTAAAGTGTTACTTCAAAGGAGGAATGAGGATGATATATATATGAATGTGAATAAAGTGTAGTCTTGTACAATCTCAGGACAACCACTCCCGAGAAGTGTGGTTAATTGAAACCTAACCACCAAAGAACACCGGTATCCATGATCTATTATTCAAATCCGTATAAATGATAAAACTGTATTCAAAAAAGTATAAAACCTTTACTAGGATTAGAACCTTAAATTCTCGACTTCGAAATCAGCTGATTTGCGATGTCGCGTTAACCCCTAGACCAGCTCGGTGGGCAGGTATTTTTTAATGTAAGGCAACTAACTAAATTGTATACTTTCTGTTAGGTTATAATCTCTTATCTTTTTATTTAATTTCTCATTTTTATTCTCCTTTCTAATATATCTAATAACTTTTATTTTTAACTCTTATTTATTCTCAAACTGAATTCCTCTCCTATTGATGAACCCGTCTTCCATCCAGAATTTCTTCTAATTCTTTTTTAGTTTCTACCAAAACAAAGTGTATTTTTGAACTGCATGATTTTTACCCTGTCTCCTTTGCTAGTTACGCCGCTCTAAAATTTCTTCTTCCTCTTCGTTTCATTATTGAATCAAGATCCTGCCTTTCTCTATTTTCTACTTGTTATATCATTGCTGTTCTTTCCCCTCATTTCAGTTCAATTTTTTTTTAAATTTGGGAAGGTTCCTTCCAGTTTATATTTTAAAATATTTTCTATAGATCTAAAAACAGTTTGGTGGCGATATTGCCTTTTAAAATTATCTTGATGGCCGAATCGTATTTCTTTCTACTTTTTCTAAAATCGAACTTATAATCGTGCTCTTTAAGAAAATAATTTATCGACTACAACTGCATAAGTGTAACTTAAATGTAGGAGATTCCTACCGAAAAAGGATAGCTCCGGCCGTACATCAATCAATTATCTTTACCATATCTAGGGCTATAATAATAGTCTTATTTCTTTTTAGAATACAGTGTTAGCTTGATTAGAGTTAAACGCCTCAAACAATAATCAGATAGATACCCGCCTGAAATGACCTAAAGATCAAGTATAGATCTAGTAGAACCAATCGAGCAGGATTTTTATTACATATCTGTTACTTTTTACAATCGTGTCATTATGCCAAGAATTCTCCAGCGATCGTCAATTTAAATAGTTACATTTTGTTCTCGCCAGATTATCCCCGTCGCTTCAAAACTTAATGTTTGAAGTCGCACAAATTTTGAAAGTTACGTATATTTGTGTACATTAATACAGTATTTAGTTATCCGGAGCACTTTGCTTTGTAGATGTGGTTGTGTATACTTACACCTCTCTCAATCTATATCTCTTTCTCCGTTTTTTTCTCACATTCAAACATTTTACATTATTGCCCGTGTAATTCAGAATAAATATATATCCATTTAATACGTAAGAAAATATATCAAGAGTTAAAAAAATGCCCATTCGGGGTAAAAATGTATTAATATACTAATATACTCATAGTATACGCAAATCGGTAGTTTTCACTTCTGTTGGCCAGTCCCGCGACTGGCTACTTTTTTTTTATTCTGGATACCGGTTGGGTTTCAAATAATCACACTTCTCAGATATGGTCGACTAAGACTATCTATATAAGACTACATTTCATTTACATTCATACGTGTCATTCTCATTCATCCTGAAGTAATACCTTATCCGTTCCGGAGGCTAAAACAGAGAAAGAAATAGATAGTATACCTAGTTCCTCTAATCTGTAGGGGAAATTAATCGTGTTTAATATTCACGATGGACCTCCGTTACATCAATCAATTCTACTTGCAAATTAATTAGTATTGTGGATTTAATTGTACGAGATGTAGTAAAAGAGAATGTTTTTTAGTTCATTAAATATTATTATTATTATTATCGGTACTATTTTAATGTATACGTGTTAAATTTTTTAAAGGTCATTAAATTTTGTTCATTTCAGTTCATTTTAAAACTAAAACTGTTATTTCTTTCTGCTGTTTAAGTAAATAAATATAGCCATCACTTTGTTTTATTATTTATTTGCTCAATATATTTCGCATTATTAAGTACTGTTTGTGTTTACAGTTCACTTAACTGTCATTTAAACAAATAAAAATAACGATTATTAATAACTAAGATACACATTTTTATGAATTACAATTTAACGGATTTTGTTATACAGGCTATTACTATAATTTTTCAAATTTCTACGCGTATAATAAACATGTCCTTTTATAACGTTTATACATACAGTTTTAAAATTGTCATATCTTAAACAAAAAATCTGATATGGACATTACATGATTTTCTTGTACGCCTATTAAATTTCATGTACACATTTAAAAAAAAATTAAAAGTACATAAAATTCTATTTCAACAATAACTTTAGACTTTTTTCATACTTTTTTTTTTTTTTTTTTTTGAAGTGCCTTCCTCATATAAGATCCAAATATTTCATTAATCAAAATTTGACTATAATTTTGGAACCAATGTAGATAATTACCACGTATCGTTGAAAAGCTATCAATGAGCGCTTATAGTAATAAGCGACGTTGACACTTTTCTTTCTTTCTCCCGCTCTTTTTCTCTTTTTGTACACTAGTACGCATATACTATACATCAATACAGTATAGAAAGACTTGTATTTATCCGGAGAACGTTGTTTCGTTGATGTGGTTGTGTATACCTACACCTATTGAAGTGTTTGTTAAGTTGTTTATATCAATTAATTTTAAAAGAATTATTTGAATTCAGTGTAAAAATAACATAGCAAAATATTTGCGAAGAATAAAGAGAGAAGTAGTAAGTATATTAAAAATATTAATTAAAAAAATGTATATTTTCCCAAACGCGCGCGCACACACACACACACACACAAATACATTAATATATAATGCAATATATCATTTATTTAATAAAGAAAACCAATTTAATTTTTATTATCAAATTATTTAATTAACCATTACGTTATATTTCAAATAGATTACACTTAACAGAAACGTTCTTAACATTTCCTGTACACACTATATGACGAATGAATTCATAAGACATAACCAAACAAAATTTTTGAAAGAACTTTCAAAGCGTTAAGAACGTTTTTTATTAAAAAAAAGTAAAATTTAACCAATTTTCTTTTGAGTATAGTGTAGTTATAATTTTAAAACAAAAAAGAATACGAATTAAAATGAGTTTAAGAATATCATCCTTATTCGGTAAATTTACTAAATTATACAATAATTGAAAATAAAACATATTTTTAAAAGTATTTGAACTTTCATTTTGTTTATCGATATTTTTAGTTTAGTTATTCAGAAATATCGTTAAACGTACAATTATATCAAACGGATAATTACTAAGTTAAGATTAAAAAAGAATTTTGCTTTTTTTTTTTTTTGTTTCTGTTTTTAATTAACCAATTATTTTGAATAAGCAGGTCTTACGTAATATTATTTTTAATTAAATTAAAATGATTTTTTAAAATTACTTTTTCCATTGAATTGTATTTTTTCGTGTTTTTATTTTGTTTTGTTCTTAGTTTTTGAATTTTAATGAGACTAATTACAGAAAAAAAATGTATGCATAAACGCTATCGTAAAATTTTTTTTATCTTATATAACTTTACAAGTAGTTTCACTTTTAAAATCGAATTTTTAAGTTAATTTAAGTTTATAGATGATGATTCACGTGGAATATAATAGATTCTCAGGATATGTTCTATTAGTAAAAATAAAGTTTATAATAACAAAGGTTCAGAAACGCTTCGTTTGTGAGTATCGGCTGCGAAAGAGATTTCGGGCTTATTTCTACGCCTTCTGTAAAATTAATCCTTGATGTAGTTTTTTTTGTAATATTGTACATATCGCTTCGTTTAATAGCTTTAAAATCTGTCAAATTTTGATATGATCCGTTTTAATAAACTTCGAAATTGTTACACTTTTATTTAGTTTTGTCTTTATCTCACCACTTTACTCAGATTGAATTCTCTACGAGTTTTGTTTTTAAATTTTATTTGTTTGTTTTCCCACGTAACAAAATTATTTTACTGAAATCTTTTATCGTTTACCCTAGATTATTTGAAAACTATTAAAATTAGAGTTATATTTAAAAATTTTTCACATTAGATTTATTATAAAACTGCTTAATTTAGGTCCCAAGAATTACAGTCTGATTTAATTTTACTAAAAACGCAGAAATCAGGTTAAATGTTTCGCTAGCCGACACCAACTAATGAAGCGTTTCCGAACTTATATTTTTTGAGCTTCTTTATTTTCACCATCAGAAAATGTATTGAAAGTTTGTTATATTCAGAGCGATTCTTCGTGAATCATTCTGAACATTTATAATAATCTGAAGTCTACTGTTAACGTTTAGACGGATTTCAACAAATTTTTTTTGTTTAAATTATTGCTCAAACAATTAACTTCTACCGAATGCATTAATTTTGAGGAATTATTTGCGCAAAATATTCCATAAAAAATTTTTCTAGATAAATTAAAGCTTTAAAAAGTTTTGTGTAACGAATAATTACATAGTTTAAACCATTTGAATTTCTTTTCTTTAGTTTATAATCTTGCTTGTAGATTTAAAAAAATGTGATAAATACAATAATGGGAGATTTAAAAGCGACTTTTTTTTGGTTAGAATCGCACTTTGAGTCGTAACTTGAAAGCAATTAATTCGTTCGTCAGTGATTTAGTTTTTAACCTGCGATAGTTGATTACATGCAGTGGCCTACTCGTATTAGTATAAAAGTTCTTTCAAAAATTTTGTTTTTTTATGTCTTAAGAATTATATTCATTCGTCATACTACAGTGTGTATAGGATGGCGATAAGATAGTTCTCAGCAGTCTTATTTTATATTTATAGATGCTTGCTTGTATATCAAACATTCGATAGGGAGATAATTTAAAAAAAATGAAATAATCAATTTAACGATTTACAGTTTTGTATTCAAAATTAAATAAATAAAGCATTTCGTATTGATTTTAAACAAACACAAAATATTTGTCTATTTGAATCTTGATTCCGTAGTTATTAGTCCGTTCGCTTGTGTGTATATTCGTCGTACGGTCGATAATAATTATGTTCAAACTTATAAAAATTTCAAATTAATTTTTATGGTAAATAATTAAAAAACATTTATTTAATGATTATACTATGTATTATCAGATAATTTAAATAGAAAAAAGTAAAAAAAAAGTATTAGTTTTGAAAAATCAAGTGTATTCTCACTCTGTTAAAACGATTGATATATGAACTGGTTGTTATATTTAGATGGCTTTATTTAAGTAATAATGACTTACCATATTACATTTAAGTAATAACGGCTAACAGTCTTTTTTCAGTAATTGTTACTTTATTATTTGGTATTTATTACTTGTTTATTATTTGTTTTTATGTACATACAATCGGGAACTGATTGTTAGTTGGTTATTGTCATTAATAAATCCTATTGTTTCATTAACCGGCCTAAAATTATTTGATTCTCTAGTTGCCTGCGCGCGCGCGTATGTATATGACACGTTTCATTACATTTATAGCGAGTACTGTTTCTTAGCGTTATTTCAGGTACGTCGATGAAACGACTAGTTATTTAGTTTGTGGTTTTTTTATATAATTTAAAATGGCGGTTTTTTATTGTCTTTGTATTCGTTTTGTTCTTGGAATCTCAGGATTGGAAATAACATCCCTTCTACAGAATCATCCGTGATTATATTTTTTACATGAGAAAAAGTTTTCTTTTATCATGTGAGGAGAAGGAGAAACATTTTCTAAATGCTTTCTGTTGTGAATTTATTATTACAAAAAATTAAACCTTTGTATTTTATCGATGTTTTAATACTTAAATAGAAATACTAAGACATTTTAAGCGTAAGTTTTTTTGACAATTTTTTAACATTATTTCGATTATAAAAAGCCTTCTTTTGGATAATGTGATTCTTATTCGGCAGTTGTAAATTTAACTTCTTATCTTTTCCATAATAAAAGTGAAACTTTATGCCGTTTGTTTAATTTCTATCCAGGGTAACGCCGGCTTTACCCTGGATTCTTCCTAAGACGGGATGTCCTTTAAATTTCTCTGAAAATAAACCGATTTTTAACCCAAAGCCAACATTTGTTTTGACTTAATTATAAAGCGTCGGGTAACTTCTGCGGTTTCCTTTTATTTAAAAAGATATCAAACAATATTAAAGATGAAAAACGTTTAATATTTTATTAAGATAAAAAGCGCTCATACATATTATTTCACTAATTTTTTGACTCGTTCCCGGATTCTCTCTCTTTTTCTATTTTAGCCTCCGGGACTACCATAAGGTATTACTTCAGAGGATGAATGAGGATGATCCGTATGAAGTGTAGTCTTGTACAGTCTCAGGTCGACCCCACCGGTTTGGTTTAGTGGTTAGCCCGACATCGCAAATCAGCTGATTTCGAAGTCGAGAGTTCTTAGGTTCAAATCCTAGTAGAGGTAGTTATTTTTATACGGATTTGAATAGTAGATCGTGGATACCGGTGTTCTTTGGTG
>JAAAKQ030202528.1:0-11812 GCA_010016005.3 Zanna intricata
AGAAATCAACACTGATGAATGGAGAAGAAGAGATGAACAAAGAAGACAGTGAAGAATGGATCCATGATGAGTCGGGGTAACGTTTTCTTCATGATGGCAAAATCCCGACTGAAGAAAAAAGGGCTATAAAACAAAGAAGCAAGCACATGCTAAGATGCACGTGAACCTGTGGTTGTGTGAAAAAAATGTGAAGTAGAAGGAATTACATAATCGGCTGCAAAATTGCAAAATAAAAATTGATAAATAAGTAATTAACATTCCAAAGCAGTTAGTCATACATACAGTTGAACTGGCAATAAGAAATAACAAAACAAACAAATTAAAAATAAATTAATAAATCAAACTTAACACAAATGTGTTAACATATAGTATATATGTATATAATATAATATATGTATATGGTATATACTATATATATATATATATATATATATAGTATTATAGTAGTTTATATAGCAGTATGTAGTTACACATAGTAGTTTATACATATACATACAAGATTTAGATCAGGGAAATAAAATTCAATAAAGTCCGAGATGGGTGTAAAAAGCCCCACCTTGGGATAACAGAAACATTAAAGAAAACAAAACTGAATAACCATATTAAATGTTTGTAACAAATGGATTTACCAAAGAAATAATAACACCCAGTCCAAAACCTACTTGTCATTACCCAGGATATGACAAATAGTTTTGGGCAATTTTAATTTACGACGCAAGGCCGCATAACATACACAGTAATAAAAAAGCAGAGGTTGATGTTTGTCAGTGTTCAAGACAATGAGGATGTGAATGTATATAATCCAACATTCAGTAGACAAAGGTCCAAGTCTTGTCTCACTCTATCATAGTTTCTTGATAGGAGCACAGATTTGAGCCCCAGGAATTATGGTAAGCTTTGAAATCTTCTACTATTAATGTCGGCGTTGGGATTCGTAAGAAGAAATTTGATATTTCTAGAGCATTGAATTTAGAATTCGATGAGAGATATAAATTGCAGATTTACAATTTGAAGGGGACTGAGATCTTCACAGCAACAGCAAGAATAAGGGTAGCTAGTGGTCTCCTTGTAGCTGAAACCTCATTCTGCATAAAAATAGCAACTCTACCACTCTCTCTACTATCTATAACTTCGTACCTCTCACTTGTATAACCTCTGAGAGTTACCACATATTTTTGTAATAGATGTGTTTCTTGGAAGCACATTATTAAAGGTTCATGTACACACATCAACAATTTAACATCTTCAATATGAGACGGAAGACCTCTAACATTCCACTGAATAATCTTAATAAATAAAAGGTAGTTAGACACAGAAATATAGATGAATATATGAAAAAATTAATTATAGATGATCTGGTTTTTCTTTTTCAAACTTTTGATTTTAAGAAAATCTGATGTCCTGAAATCAGGCGGTTTCTCCACCATATCTTCCAGTATAAATGGGAGTTTATCTTCCTTCAACTACAAACTATCTGAGTTTGATAAATGGGAAGTTTCAGAAGACATCCCAGAGGAAGTTGTTGTATGGGCTTCCTTAACAGGAATCTTATTTGGGGGCTTACATCTGCAGTATTTCCTCCTGTTTGTGAGGTAAAACTTTAGGGACTGGAAATTTGCTAACTGTTGACTTCTTATTCACCTTTGTTAACTCAGAAATGGTTGCAGTAAGTGAAGCAACCTGATCAGATAAAATCTGAACAAGCTTTTTCAGCTCACTGCAGAATCCGCACTATTGGTTACCTGCATTTACAAGAGTTTTACTTGATGTCGCAGCAGCGAAAGAGATACCTGGTTTAACTAGGTTTCGATAGCTAAGCATTTTTTCATATTCTCTTCGAGCTGCTGGGAATGAAAGATTTTGCTCAGTACAAATTTTTAAGATCGCTCTGTCTTCTTTAAAGCTCGGGTAATCTCAAGACCAAGCTGAATGTGTTCCTCACAATTTGCAATTTATTCGTCCTCCTGACATTCAGTTTTCTTGTGGCCTTTGTTTGCACAAATTGCGGTGTTTGGGCAAGGTGGTATGACCATATCTTTGACAATGGGAACACTACCGTGGGTTAGGGATGAATGATCTTACTAATAATGATCTAACCAATAGGTAGGTACCCTACTTTAATTTTCTCTGGCAGTATGGGAAAGTTGAAAGTCAAAATAAGAGAGGGAGTAAGATCTTCTATCCCACTCTGACATTTCATTGTTCTCTTCACCTCTGAAAAGTCTTGGGGACAAAGCTTATCAGCAATTTCTTTAACATCCATCTCAAGGAAGTCGCGGCACAAATTACACCCATCGGGTATTTAGGGTCTTGTGGCATACCGCACTTATGTTTATCCTAACCTGAAACATAACATTGGAGTGACTCTGCTCATCATTAAATGTTTCTACTAGAATCGTACCATCTCTTAATTTTTTTATGTTCTTCGGAGAACCACTGAAACTGGTTATTACTGTGTTAATCAGGAAAGGCGAGAGCTTATGAAAAGCCTACCTGACTATTTTGTAAACTCATAATTTATTTTTGTGGTTAATCAGACCTTCCTGACTGTTTCGTAAAACTACAAATCTGATATTTGCATATTGCAGAGGTGATTTATCACCATTTAAATTTTTTTTTTAATCTCCAGTGCCACTGTTAGGTATACCTTCAGAGGATGAGATGAATGATTTGTAGTGTGTGACAAAATGTTGTGCCTGACCAGGATTCGAACCCGGGACCTTGTTTACCTTAAAACAATTGTCGTTATCTGACAAAGCCGATCAAGATCTTTTCATCAGATATGTATTGGTGGTTTTTTTCAGATGGACCACCAGCCATCATATTTATTTTTTGTGGACTACTAATTTTGTTCCTACGAGTACCAGCAATATAATGGACCACTCCAGCAGAGCGCATGCTAACTAGAGCTACAGTTAAATACAACTGGGTTTAAATAGAGCTAAATAAATACTTTATATAGTAAATTGTAGAAATAATGTCTCATAAGGAAAAGGTGAGTAAAGTTTATTTGGACTTGAGCAAGGCGTTAGAAGAAATATTTTAAATATAAACTTGGGATTTCAAGTTCTACAGCTCAGTCCTTGGCCCTTTTTTGTTCACAGTTTATGTATATAATTAAAACGAATGAATGGATAATTCTTATGGTGATGATACTATTATTATTTGTCATGGAAAGGCAACTGAAGGCCTAAAAAAGTGATTACTTTATGAAAAGTAACAGATAGACACAATATCTCCACTATAGAAAATTATATATGTATGTTTTTAAGTTTAATTTTATGACATATAACAGATTTAATAATACTCGTATAAACCTGTATCTTAATTAAACTAGATTATTTGAAACGAGAAACTGTTTAATGATCAATTGTAGTTTATCAAAAGATAATTTATCAACACATACAATATAGTATCAAAATAGAAATAGATATATTTGTGTCTGTGACTTAGGAAGATGTCTAAATTTGTGATTAATGATTTACTAATTATTTATTCTGAGTTAAACTTTTCTTATTTAGCCCATGGAATAAATATTTGGAGTGGTTCTATTGTAAATAATATAAATAAGCTCTGTTGTACAAAAAAGTATAACAAATAGATTTAAAACAGTCGCAACACGTAAAATTTTATGAATGAAATGAAAAATTAAATTAAATTCTATATTTACATTAACAAAAGTTTACATATTTATCTTACTTTTATAAACGATGTTTGAAGTGAGCACCTGTACAGCAATGTACTTTTGTCTTCAAATTATCATATTAAATCACCTGACACAAAACATCAATGCCATTCTTGTTGGAAGTTCACTCTCAGTTCATTGATAGAGTGATGGTATCCTTCATTTGAAATCATTCAAATTTATATTTCAGTTGAAAATTAGTCTTCAATTAGCCCTGAAGGAAGAAATAGCAAACCTGGGGTTATGCCACTTTGTTATGATAATTTTTTTTTTTGATTGGCAGAAATTTTTCTCTGAATATCACTAAGACCTCTGAAATCATAATGGAAATTGCCTATTTTGTTTCGTGTTTAACCAACCCCTTTGCATACCATTTTTTAACTGAATTATGTATCTTTCTGTTTGATTTCTTTGAATCACCACCTTTTGCTAGGATACTGGCGTTCAGAAATTTTCCACAAATATTTGGCACCTTTCTGAAAGGATCCAACAATGTACATAAGCAATCATTAAAACAACTTCCCTTGATTAAATAAGACAGTTTAGAAAAATACAATTGCAGAGAAAGAAATTATACTACACTGAAGCATGTACAACGGACATAATAGACAAGAATAATAAACATAACCAACAATGATGTTAGCTGTACCAGCAAACATTAAGTAACAGCATTACAGTAGCACTCAAATAACTACAGACAAACTGACCCATTTCAGTTTTGAACTGCTCAAACAGTTTAAAAGAGATACAAAAAGCAGGTCTTCATTAAATTGTAAATAATGATTTTCTATTCATTCTGTATATTATAAAATATATTTTTTTTAATGAAACTAAATCAAGAATAAAGTTTACAAGAGATATCAATGTAATTTAAGATTTACCAACTGCTGTGGCGTAATTAGTGTTAGCATCTCTGTCTTTTCATCCAGAATGATCCAGGTTTGAGTTCTGTTTGGTATTGGTATCCTTCATACATTATAAAATTAATTTTCATTCATCATAAAAAAATAGAAAATAAACTAATTGGGCATTAGCCTGTTATATATAAATAAATAATGGAAGTTAAGGAAATGTATAAATAGGTGCTCATAATCTGCCATTAACAAAGAAGTTTCCTTTGCTAGAAGGTCATATTTTTTTAATTGCTTACCATTGGATTTAAGGAATATTTTTAATAGCAAATTTGTAGGCAAACTTATTTTGTGTTCTTTTTAAAGATGAATTAATATTATTGTTAATAGTTACTTCAATAAAATACATTAATCAATATCTATCTCTTTAAAATTATTATTTCATTAAGCGTTTATCTATACTTAATGTTATGATAGAGATTTATGTATGTATTAACATTCCTATTACAGCTTCATCCGTGCTGAGTGGTTACTTGTGTTTCACATTGCAGTCAGTATTTTTTTTATTTCATGTTTTTTAATCAAGTAACTGAAGGCTGTTACATCGCACATACAGCAATAGAGACAGTGGCTGTGTTGGTTGAGCTGCCTTACTGTACACCATCACACCCCTTAAAAAAAATTGAAATTCAAGATACCTGTAAATGTTTTTTAGATATTTATCAGTAGAGTATTTGTCAGCCCAAATCAAGTGAATATATCTCATTTAGTACAGTCAGAAAACAGAAAAATTTACAATCATTGTTCAAATTTTTTTTTACTTTTCTTCACGTCTTTCAAAGTTGAATTTCAAAAAATCTAAACGTTGTGTTTTAAATATTCGCATGAACATAATACATACAAAAACCAGGTTGATCTCTTCATTTGTTACTGAGAAATTAAAAAATAGCTTACTCAAAAAAATTCAAAAATCTATTTTTAACCATTTAAATTGGAATTTCAAAAGATTTAAAAATTGTTTTTATTTATTCACATGAAAATTACACATACCAAAAATCAAGTTGATTTCATCATTTTTTAACGAGAAATTAAAAATATTATAAAATTCTTAAATAATTTAAAAAGTATCTTGTTTTACTGATCAATCAATTTTATTGATGAATAAATAATTTTCTCATTCATCTTAAAGTGAAACCAGCTTACAGCCAGTTTTATGGAAAGGCAAGCCAATCAAGAGAAGAAGAAAGAAGAAGATGATGATGAAAAAGAAGAATAGAAGAACCACGCCATGATGAGGTTCCAGCTGGCAGAGCCCAGCAGAGAACCAGCAGGAAGGCCAGCCAAACCGAAGAAAATGACAAACTTCTCCTCACCTACTACCCGTTTTCCTCAACATAGTTACAATTTACTTCAGCCAGCACATGCGATCCCTCTGGATAGAGGAGAAGTACTGCTTCAGCCATATACTAGGGCCCCAAAAGGTGTATTATTGCCAGCCCAAAAGGTGCTAGCACTGAAAGGACTCCAGTGGACTGACTGAAGGCGAATCACGTCAGGAACACCGGACTACTTGCACGCCCAGCATTCCGAATTCAGCCCTACTATTTTTACAAATGCCCAAAAGGAATGAAATGCAAATACCATCCATAAACTAAAATTTAAAATCGCCACAAAAAAATAATGACCTGCCCGACACAAGAAAGACACAGCAGCAAGGGACATCAGTCCAGGCTCTGCAGATTGTCAGGAGGAAATACAAATTCCTGCCACTCTTGCATTCCGTTCCCATCTTGGAGTGAGATTAGAAAAAAATATCTACAATCAAAAACATGAAAGCATTACTTGTTGTTGAATCAAAATATTATCTGTCTGTTTTAATGTGTTGCCTGATTTGATATTTAATTTTGTCACCTAAAACATTTTAGCTCCAAAATACTTATTGTTGACAACTGAATTTGTTAGTCACTTCGGTTGTCAGAAATCTATTCAGTATGTTGAATACATTTATTTGGTGCTCTTAGTGTTCATTTATTATAATTGGGAAAAAATGAGTCATATAATTGTTCAATAATTATTATTATAAGTTTGTAAAATATATTTTTAAACTATTTTTTCTTTTCTTTTTAAGTTTTTTACTTTTTAATAATGTATCTCACTTAAAAAAAAAAAAAAAAAAACAGATTAAGGATCTAATTTTGTCTAGGTCATTGCGAAACACTTTCTGACAAAATTTTTAATTGAACAGAATTACAAAACATTATTATATCCTAAATTATTGAAAGACTTAAAAGTTAATGGAAAACAAAGTTCAAGTATTCTGAAAGTGAAACTAAATTTAATAATTTTAAATATTATTGTATCATCATAAAATAATAAATGATGTTTCAAATTTTATATTTATAGAATAATTAATCTGTTATTTTGAACTGTTTGAAAATTCAATTAAATTATATTCCATCATGCTTTAGAACAGCAACAATAATTTTAAACGTCGTAACATATACAACCGTCCTATTGAAAACAGCATCTTGATTTTGCCGGGAAGACTGGAGAGAGGGGAGACTGTGTATTACATAGAGGATGAAAAATGTATATGAAATATTTCGGTTGAAGAGTAACTAAAGCGCGTTTTGAATTTACGAAGGTTATAAACTGTAGGAACTTTTTATGAAACTCTAGTAATTTTTTTCCGAAATTTAATTTTTGAGTTAAAACTTTATTTGCTACTAAATTAAGTACCTCATAAACCAGGATATATCATTACAGTTGTTTATAAATTTTCATTAAGATTTGATTATTCTGATATACAAAAGAAAATATTGGATAGAAAACTGCTCTTTGTACTGGCCATTATGATTATTATAATACCTACTTCATGTCTACGACATTCAATTATATACAGGGATATTTCCTCTCCTATCAAACGAATGCCACCTACCTCGCAAGCTTCGTCCCAGGTTAATTATTCCTGAAGCCGAAGTGATTTGATGAGATTGTGCTTTTAACCTATATTTTTATAAAATAGGTGTTTTAGTTTCGGTATAATTATTATTTTTGGGTTTTTTTTTGGTAGAGAAAATTTATTTTAGTTAGTCATTTGATCAGCGACTTGTTCGTTCCTGTGGTCTAGACAACAAGGTGGGAATTGAGAAGTCTCATAAATTAAAAGAAGAAACTAATCACAAAAATGACGGAAGATAAGAAGGTAATGCATGCTTATTTGTTTGTATAGTAATTGTACTGATTAATTTCTTAGTATCATCTTAAATGTAATTTTGCCGTTCCTTGAAGCACACCATATTAACTTTGGTTAGAATCTGTTGCCGGACATGTTATATGTTGCCGCCTTTACGTACCCGGCGGTTTTGTTACTAGACTGCAGTTTTGGCGTGGTTGTGGGTCACTGTTATTGCAATTTTGTTTATTAAGAAATAACTTAACGCTATTATTTTCTTATTCAGGTGAATTTAGTAATTTTGAATTGAAGAGGTAGCTTATAGTTATTATTCAGAAAGAAAACTAGATTGATACAGTGGTTTTCTTTGTATTGGAAATATGGTGAGTGATGGGATGCGTGTGTATATTATAAAGGTGTATTTTTTCCAAATACGTTTGCCAATATTGTTTTATTGTAAATAATATATACTTAACACTGATTAGCCAGCATTGAGTGATATATAATTTAAATCTTATAAAACATATAAATTTATCGCAAATCCTAAAATTATTATATGGCTTGGATTTGAATTTTAATTGTGTGTTATATTATCAATGTAAAGTCAAAAGCATTATTGATATAATTGTAATCGCTGGTTATCACTAAACAGGTAATTCAAGAAAGATGTTTGAATGAGTAAAATAATTTACTATTACAACAAAATTTTTTGTATTAAAGATTTTCATTGCAATTATTGCAAATTGGTTTGCTATATATATTTTTTTTTATGCACTTATTTTATTTTTATTTTAGCTTCAATTGTAAAAAAAGTTTGGAATTAAAAAAAATCAGTTGGAAGGTTATATCATAGAAATAAATACCAGCTTGTAAATTATAGAAAGTTTAAATTCCTCATTATCAGATACATTTTTAAAACTCCGAAGTCATTTAATTCTATCGTCTAACTTTAAACTTTTTTAATATAGAAGTCAGGAGGAAGTTGTCTCTAATCTTACACAAATGCTAGTCTATTGCAATTTTTACATTCCTTAAAAATCCAATATTAAATATCACTTACTTAGTTTGATAGGTAAATTTTGTACTCATAATAATAAGTAGACGTTAATATTATTTGTACCATTTGCAGTCCTAGATTAACAATTCTTAAAACTCATCAAATTAGTATGTTGTTGGGAGATTATATTTGTATTTTCTATTTGCAGTTTTTATCATTCATGCTTGTATTCATAAAAAATTATACTTTTAAGAGCTCTAATATCGTTCTTGATTATTTGGGTGATGTTTGTTACTTTTAAACAAAAAAAAAATTACCTTTAACTGGTAAGTCATATCGCATATATATTACCACTTACAGCCCGTGCATTTTTCTTGTTTGATAAACCACTGACTTTGGACTTTATTTGTTTTCTCCGCAAAGGTTTTTTACATTACTTATTAGTAATTGCTCATGTTTACACATATTTAAACCCGAGAAATTATAACCATAATCTAATCAAACTTAGTAAATGCTCGTTAGTCAAGGTTAGTGAGCGAAGTGAGTATAGGTTAAGTTTGGTTAGATTGGTAGCATCTTGGCCTTTCATCTGGAGGTCCTGGGTTCGATTCTTGGTCAGGCACAGCATTTTTCACACACTACAATTCATTCATCTCATCCTCTTAAGATAAATTTTAACGGTGGTTCCAGAGGTTAAAAAAAAATTTTTGTTAGAATATATTTATAATTATAAGCAAAATAATGCTTATATTGGACATCTCTAAGGTACATTTGGAAGATCCATCTTTGAATAAAATTGAAACAGACTGATTACAGGCAGTGACACCAATGCCCATTAATATTGTGCAATATTATTCTAAGTAACCAAACATGTTTAAAACATGAGCAATTACCAATACATAATGTGAAAGAAACCATTACAGGAGATAAAAACAGAAAAGGCCTCGGATTTCATTTCATGTTTTTCTTATATTGTTCATGTTTTAATAATACTTGAATTAAATTTTGATACTGTATCCATTTTGTGAAATTTTTGTGGCAAAAGAAGTAAAAGGGGTAAGATTTATTTTTGCAAATTGCAGGATGTTAGAATTTTTTTTACCACCAGAATAATTTTTATAATTTCTAACCTAGTTAGGTTTGAAGCCTACATTTAAAGCACTATGTTTCTTTATTTACATAATAACTCCCAGTCATTTATTTTTTTTTAATTTAGTATTAGTAAATTTTTGTTTGTTTAAAAATATATATGCCAATCTTGAATATTCATGATTTATCAGCATCAATAAGTAAAAATTTAAATCATTGGAGAAGTGATTGTTATTTAACAAATAAGATTATAATTTGATTACTATTCCATTACCCAAAATTGACCAAATTATAATTAAGCTTTCAAGCCAATTTCATTAGAAAACTGTTGAAAAATATATTCATAATGCATCCTGTAAAATGATGACTTTTGATAACTTGGTACGAGACACTTTCAATGTGTAGGTTTTTATTTACATAATAACTATAAATAACTTTATAAATATAGTCTGCAAACCTACCTTTATTATTATTTTTTCTATAAATAGTTTAACATATTAATAAGTATTGAATATATGCATTTAATAAATTTTATAAAAAAAGATCCATCGAAATGTAATAGTTGAAGTGGCTGTTGAAATGGTACTGGAACCTGTAAATAAACAAAATCTTTGAAGTTTATAAAGTAACCAGTAGCAGATGTAGTTCATTTTGAAATCCATTTGGGGATAAGTTTATACTATAACATTTTGGAAAATATGTGATAAGGTGGATATAACTTGGAAGGTATTGATTTTGCTGTTAAAACATTGACAGGAACTTGATCCATGTCATAGCTTTAATGTTAGACACTTATATTCCTCTTTATCTTTGGAAGAATGTGTTTACAAATGATGTATTTATCACAAAAGAAGGCAGATCAGCCAGCTGTAGAAAATAAGATTTTGAAACTGAAGGAGTTTGCTAACAATTTTTCTGTTAAATAATTGTCACCTTCTGGTTGCACCGATAACCGATTGTTTGATCATGAACATTATGATTAAGTAAAAAACAAAATTAAAAAACTATTAAAAGTTAAGATTAGATTATTTTAAGATAAGTTAGTTTTTTAAACCTTTGCTCACTGATGGGTGTTTTAAGGATTGCTCTCAGGTCGGATGGGCCACCACTGCTGCCCACACCTGTTTCCATGCCATATCGATCCTTATACTGATGTATTTTTCCTGCGAGGTCAGAATGGCCACCACTGGTGACCATGGCTACTTCTCTGTCAACTCATCATATAAACTACCCACTCTTGCCATGCGAGATCAGAATTTATTTATGCTTATCTGTTGCAATAGCAAGTTACTATGGGTTTTTAATACATAAAACGCCCAAATGGAATTTAAATACCATATCAATAATTTATTTAACAACATATATCTACTTGTTTAATTGTTTGATTTTATTTTTGAAATTATAAAATATAAGTATTAATAATGAACATCGTAAAAGGCAATAAAATTGTATGGTATAAAACATTTTTTTTACTGCTGGTTTTTTAACACAAACTAGTTTTTAAACATTTTTCTGTATGATTTTTTTAAAACAAAGTCTGCTTACTTTCGCAAGTATCACATATAAATTTATTTAGTTTTCTTGACCAACCTTGACCTCGGTCACTGCACATAGCTTAATCCTTTAATTTTCTGACTTCCAGGGGAAACAATAATTGTAGTTAGCTGTCTTAAGCGTTGTTCCAGTTCAATTTTGTTTTGGCTACGTCGTCGTGTTATAATTTCTTATGTCTCCTACTAATTGCTTAACTCTAGCTGTTTACTAAAAACTCGTCTGACTTTTGCATTTTACGGATTGTTCATGGTAAACAAAATATAAGAATTTACTACAGCAGTTTCTAATAACCAGAAAAACACTTTTCTCCACCATTTTATAGATTTTCAGATAAATGCTTATTAAGATATGTACTGATCTGATAGATCAACAAAACCCGCCCCCCCCCCCCCCCCCCCAACTCCCCACCCCCCAGCCCGCCCTGCTTCTGCAGTCGCAGCTCTTCCCCCATCACACTCATC
>JAAAKQ030202561.1:8470-29361 GCA_010016005.3 Zanna intricata
AAGTCTTCTGTTCATATTTCATTATTGTAGTAGTTCTCATTAAATAGTTTTATCATCGCACGCATAATTCTTCTTCAATTAATTAATTATAATGGAAACTTATGGCTAGTCTGTTGTTCTTATCTTTTATTGCTTATATAATTTTCATACTTCCAATGAGGATTGTATATGGAGGATTCCTGATCTTCTATGTGAAGATCATAAGGTTTTCTTTTATGATGGGATATTTTCATACATTTTTCTTATTACATTAAACTATGGCATTTCTAATCACAATTTCTTAAATGGTTATACCGTTGATCCACATAGCCCTTTTTAATGTTGTATCATTTAATATATAGTTTTTTATTACCCCCTTCTTTTTAAATATTCTGTGTTTGAGGATTTGTCTGCAAAATATAATTTTATATTTTTTGCATTTATACTACAGTTTTTAATTTATTGTTTTATTTCTTATAGAATCTCTTGTCTTTTTTGTCTTTCATGTTTGTATAATTTTTTTTTTCTTGTATTTTTTCAGTCATCTCTTGTAGCTCATAATATCCTTACCCTTCCCTTAATGAGACCAATCATTCATTTTGGTGCTGTTTTTATAACAACTTTGATATTCAACCAAACTTTATAAGACCCAAAATTCATTTGCACTTATGCCAGCTGCATTTCCTCTTCTTAATATTTGAAGTAAATTCTCTCCTACTAGATCCTTTCCAATTATTTTCCCCTTAGATCCATTTAGTTACTTTGCTTGATCTTTAAACTTTCTAAAATATTATATTTATGTCTCCTATCAAAAGCATTTCATTGTTATTAATAGTGGCTCCTATAAATCCATGAACATTTTTATCAAACTTCTTAGTCTTTCTTCCAGAATTATATTGCAAATATGATATCCCACATTCTAATTCCTTCTTTATAAGGATAACTTTATAATATTGACTGGTATACTTCAATAAAGAGTTCCTTGTTTACTGGAAAATATATTCTGAACCATTGAACAATTCCCCAACTACATCTTGCATCTAGAATTTCCGAGATGCAAATTATATAATAAATTTGTTGAACATCAGTAGAAGAATATTTAGTACTTTGAATGTTCCATTAGTGTTAGATTAATTGCAATATAGTGTTAAACATATTCATGTTAATGCTCTTGGAAATGATCAGATTCACTTATTAAAGTGAATCTTAAAAAAAAATCTTGTCAAAGTGAGTAGATCAAATGGGACCATCAGTATGGTTCCATCTGGTGATTAAGGATAATCACATGATTATCCTTACCAGATACTTATCCTTATCTTGATACATATCAAGATCATATCTTCCAAACATTTTTGTGCAAGGTAATGGAGAGAAAGGAAAATCATAGTCTTGGATGCTATATTGAGAAGAACTCTCTGATCACACAACAGTCTGTTTAGTATTATATACATGGATTTTCCAGTCAATGTGTTATCATACACATAAAAGATTGCCCAGTGTTTACATCAAGATTCCATTCCTTCAATGGAGGGTTGGCTAAAAAGCATTCAAGGTTTCAGTCTAAAAATCACATACATGCTTCCTTGTTTTTGATCATATAATAAACCAAATTTATTTTCAATTGAATGTCAAATTACAGTGATACTGGTATTACAGTGTGATCAACATATTAGAGCATTTAAAATGATAAAGCATTTACCAGAACTGTATTCATTTCTTAAACCTTGTAAATATGTTACATGAGGATGAGGTTGATTATAACTTTCATATAGCATAACGGCAATGTAAGCTTAAATTTTTTAGAGCCAAATAAAGCAAAAAATTAATTTTGGTTCTGTAGTTTATTCATCTATCACACAAAGAGAACTGAAAAGACTGGATTCCACCTGTAATTACTAGACAATAATATATTTTCTTCTTGCCCAATAGTAAGCATCTCAGCAAAAAGTGTCTCCCACACAATTTGCTAAAATTTGCTAAGTTTGCCAGTCCTCTGGCAAGAATTGGACAAGGTAGTCCAATGGACAAGGGCCTTCTCTTTTAAGGCCCAACTTCATTGTACCTCAAATGCTTTTATTTACTAGAAAGGTTGTAATTTTATTTTACTAGAAAGATTTTAGAAGAGGCTGTGTTTCCCACAACCTCTGGTTTATATCTCATATTAGTTTTTATATCACTTTCTATTTATTTTTTCTAATTGCTAGATTACACATATTTTAGATTTTCATTTTATTTTGGGGGTGGGCTGTTTTACAACTTTGAATTATGTTTACGTTGATTACCACAGAATAATGAGAAAATTGAAATTCAAGGTTGTTTCTTGACCTCTATATAGTTCCTATTTGATACCATTGGGTGGTAAGATAACAACTTTGACTGTCTCCTTTCGTCTTTCTTGTCGTCTTTCTTTTTTACTAAAAATATTAATTTTGTTCAAGAAGTGTCCAGTTTTAGGATGTGAAACAAAATAACTTACTTACAGGCATTATTTACAAGCTACATACATATTCTCTCAAATTAATTATATCTGGTTAACAGTAACAATAGTTACTTATAAAAATAAATATAATAATGTTTACTTTATTTTCTTGGTCCTTCTCTTCTCTGACAAGTGTGGAAATTAGTAATGATTTTTTTGTTAATGATTTTGATAAAAAGAAACAATCTCAACTATATGATACAGTTTACCAGAGCAGACTGGATAATCGTTTTGTAAAAAATGTAGCAGACTACTTAATCATTCTGTAGAATATGTGTAATAATAGCTTTAATGAGTGATCAAACTAAAATATTTTTTCTCATACTACTGATTATCAACCATTAGCTTACATATCCATTGTGGAAATTTCATTCAATATTGTCACCTTCAATTAATTAGATATAAAAAGAAAATCAATAAATATCATCTCATATACAACAGGAATCTTTCAAATTTGTTTTATAGCTGAACCCAGATGTAGTATTTATACTGGTGGATCTCATCAGAATGGCAATGTAAGCTGTTTTTTTACTGTTCTTCACAGAGTTTCATGTTTGATTTGCTCCACCATTACAGTGATTTATTTATTTTTTTGCTGAACTGTACATCATATTCATAGTTTTTCATAGTTCATAGAAATATCCTATCATATTGTGGCATGTTGGGATTCAAGTTTATTTCAAGCACTGTACGACAAATTTACTTTTCATCCAGTAATTGCAAATATTGATGCTTCCCTCTTCCCAACCTAATGAATGTGTGGGCTTCTGCTGAGTTCTTAGCCATATAGAGAGCAGTAAACCAGCTACTGTGGAAGCTTATACTTTGCAGATTTTTAAAGATAATATTCATTTTTACAATCAGATATTTTATCAAATATTAGTTGAAGGCAGTTTGTTTGCGTGAAAGATTGAATAAGTTGATCACATTATTGCTAGCTCATTGTCATGGAAGTAGTCAATATAAGATACTCATTGCAAATGTATTGTTTGCATTTGGGGCAGATGTATAGTAAACTTATCACCATCTGATTGCATTTAAGTATGCCACTTGGATAATTGTCTTGGTTAGAGCCCTTTACAGTAATTTTTCAATTACTTGCAATTCATTTTTATGAATTATTAATTGTATAAATTTTTTTTTACTGAAGTAATTTTTGTTCTGAGATGGATTTTCATATCCATTTTGGTTAAATTCTTTTGTTTGTAGAGATCCTTGATTTACATTTTGTTTAATGCTAAAAATTCCCAAACATATGTTATAAGTTTTTATGTCGATAGTTTTAAGATTTGTTTCATAATTAAGCGTTTACTTTATACTCTATTGGTAATTCATGATTAAACTGTTTTTTACTTCTTTCAAATATGATTCTTATGAATCAACAAACTTAATCCAGTGGTTTTAGGTTCAAAAGAATTTTAAATGATCAGTTTTTGAATATGTGTCTCACATGAAGTTCTCTTTTTCTGTTTTAGCCTCTGAAACTACTGTAAGGTATTATTTCAGAGGATGAATGAGGATGATATGTATGAATGTGAATGAAGTGTAGTCTTGTAAGATCTGTTGACCATCAGTTGATCACACCTGAGAAGTGTGGTTAATTGAAACTCAACTACCAAAGAACACCGGTATCCAGATCTAGTATTCAAATCTGTATAAAACTACCTTACTAGGATTTGAACCTTAGAATTCTCGACTTCAAAATCAGCTGATTTACGATGTCGCGTTAACCACTAGACCAGCCCAGTGAGCTGTCACACATGAAGTTGCATTTTTAATTATGTTTTCTTACTTTTTAAATGATAATAATTCATTTGCCTTTTTTATCTTGGAAATTACAGAGAGCTGTATGTAGAGAGTATGATGTTTGCAGATCTTGAGTTCTGTAGATAACATCTTATGATTTTGCATTTGCAATTTCTAACAAATCTAAGTTAAAAAATCAGGTTCCATAGCCAAGTGATACCTTTTTTGTTGTGGCAATAAGAGATGTAGTGAAATCACCTACTTATGTACATTTTATGTCAATAATTTTTCAATCTATGTTGCCTCTAGTTCCTCAGCCATTGCCAACAGACTATTCCAAAATACAATATCTCTGTTACAGATGTGACAAAATCTTCTGGTATACTATAAAAAAAAAATGTGTTTCCTTTTTCTGTCTTAGACACCTCAATTATAGATGCATGGCGAGCCAAGTGAATTTTACTAAACAGTAAAGTTCTTTGCGGTGATTTTCGACAAATGATTAATATAGATTAAAAGCTTGAAGGAACTGAAAGTTAAATGTATGAAAATTATAGATGTGTTCTAATCCATTGGGTGAGGTTAAAATATGAATATTACATTTTTATAAAGCTCTATTATGATTGTCCAGTATACTGCTCAGCATGAAATACTAAGTTAAAGTTCTTGATCATAAATTAAACTCTTTCTTCTATCTTGTTAAAGTTGCTTTTCAATTTAATCCTGTGGCAAATTTTATTGATTGATTGCTGTGAGCTATCACTTTGAAACAGGAGTCAGCAGTTATTTAGATTTTACGGAGCCTAAATCAAAGATCAATCTGACAATCCAGATTTCACCATTTTGTTCTCAAATGTCTATTTTCACCTAATTCATAAAAGTGAAAAGCACCTTTTCACCTTTATTAAAGATAAAGGTGGATTAAAGAGTTCATAAAGGGTTCATAAGGCTTTTTGATGGGTATGTGGTTACTCTTAAGAGTATCCACATAGCTATGGAAAAAGTACAGGACAACTGATTGTTATATCAGTATTCTTTTTCGATAGCCATGAAAAAAGTAGAGGCAACTGAGGTCATTAGGTTTCACCATCTATTGCAAATCTTAAATCTAAGCTTGCCATCATTTCTTCCTATCAGTCATTGTTCATCAACACCATGGGAGATAATCACTTATTAAAAATTTTATGTATATATAACCATGTTGTTTTGCAGCAGGAGTTTAATAGTATAGTTACTGATTCAAAATTTTTTTAAACATGATAAGTCTGTAGTACCGGATATAACTAATATGTTAGTTGATGATTTTTATGCCAATTTGCAAGCCTCTTGAAATTATTAATCCACGATATCACGATGTTCTTATTTGCTCACATTAAATGCATGCAGTATCAATGGTAGGAGACATGTATTCCAGAAATCCTTTTGTTTCGTAAATTCATTCAGTGATTACTTTAGTCATACACCTTAATACAAGAGTGATTTTTTGTTTTATTCAAAGCCATATACTGCAATGAGTTTGCAGCTAAAGAAGCCTGCACACAATTGATTTTACAAATCGTCTAACTTTGAATTTCAATCCTTTTTTTCAAACGATTTCTGCTAAATGAATGGAAATATTAATTACACATAGCAAAAATATTAGTAGATTGAAATTGTCTATACCAAGCTCTGCTATATTAGGTATACTCTACTGCTTTGGAGCTTTTTCAGTCAGATTAATTGCCGTAGGAAGTGACGATTTTTCGTTTATGAATCGGACTTGAAAGCCATTCATATGGTATCAGGTGAAACTCCGATAGGTGGAAAATATAATTGCCGTCATTCCGTGGGCCACAGCTTTCTTAATTGCGCGCGCGCACGCGCGCGCAATTAAGCCCGCGCGTGTGTGTGTGTGTTATGCGGCGTAAGTTCAAGTTATGCGGTTCTCGTGAAAGTTTACAACTTCAGTATGTTAACAAACGACAGAGAACCCTTTGATAAGTCCTGGGTTTTTATTTCAATCATTCAAATGATTGGCTGCTTTTATTGCAGTTAAGAAGCTGTAATAAATTCGGTTTAATCGTTTTTAATTATTTTACGTTTTTTAACGTTTATGGTTTTTTTACTCAAATTTTATTTTGTTGATCTGTTGTGTTATTTCTGTATCTATGGTTTCTATACTATTACCTGACTATATCTATTACCTGAAAACTAATTCGAATTACTGAATAAAAAACTTAAGACGGTACAGCTGTTTTTATTTATTGTCTTTATCTTTAAAGACAATAAATTTTCTCCAGATGACTGTTTTCGTAATTTCTGTTCTAACTCTTTTTCTACGTCACTATAGTCTTGAGTGCTAAATTTGAAATAAATATTTTTCGCTTAATTACGTCACCAAAAGGTTAATTAAACAACGTTTCCCAACCTTTTCGGAACAAAGTTACCTTTTATGTCAAAGATTTTCAACTCGATTATTTTTGTGAATATTTTTTGCTAGGATGTCCTTTTCGATTCCTGGTCTTATTCAAACAGTATCTTCTTATTGGTCTTAGTTCTTCTTATTCTTAGTGGTCTTCTTATTGGTCAACAGTCGCAAATTGTACTCCCCTCGTATTATCTAAGGAATGAAGAGATCGTTCCAAGTCACATGCTTCAGATTGAAAAACATCCATTGAAGAAACTTCCTTAGTTACTTCTTCATAAGTTGTGCTAGTTGTCATCTTTAAAAAAAATATTTTATCAGTATCCAGATGGATATATGAATGTAAATGCAAAGTAAAATCTGTACTTTCCAAGTTAATTGCTTTTAATAAAGTGTCACTGATAAAGTGTAATCCATTATCATTAACTTCATTTTAATTCTTAACAGAAATCTTTTGATTATTCTTTTGGAAAAATCGAAGACATTAATAATTGTAATATTAATTAATGAAATACACACATATTTGTAGTTCCATTGAACATCAAATGAGTAACAACTTATATAGTGCTAGAACATCATTGATAGTACATTCACAGTTACGGGAATACCTGAAAAATAATACAAAATTAAGTTATTAAAAGCTATTTGTGAGAATTTAAAATTAATTTCGAAGACTTGTGAACGTCTTCTATGATAAGAATAAAAAAAATATGTATTTTACTTTTTAAAAAAAAGAAGATAGTTTCTATTATAAGAAAACAAACATTTTATTTTTCAATGTTCTAACATTCCATTGCTGTGTTTATTAAGGGGAAAAATAATTTTGGTTTGAAGGTTTGTATATGGTTATATAGGTTATATATTGTTTATATATAACCTATATAGGTTATATATTGTTTATGTATAACCTATATATATATGGTTTATTATATGGTTTTTTTTTTTTGTTTATATATGTACTCGTAGTTGGATTTTTTTAATATAATAATCACGAAAACTTTATAATAAATCACTGGAGAAGAATAGAGATAACCTTTACTTGACTTTAGAACAGTCTCTATAACTGATGTGTTTCATACGGAAGTTTCTTGTGAAGTAGTTAGTAGTAATAGCGATAAAATTACCTAGTGAATAGTATGTAGTACTGCGGACCTTTTGTACAGTGTTGTGTGTGTATGTGTGAGTGCGCGCGCGCGCGTTACATACACACACAAATATATGCACATACATATAAATAAAAATGTATTTTAGAAATTTTTGTTTATCATTAAAAATGTGCGTGCAAAAACATTTTTTAAATTAAATTTTATTTAATTAATGGGTAAATTTTTATGAGAATATATTTACCTGGCTAATAGAGAGACGCTGACTGTGATGTGCACTGCGCACTGAAGTCAAGAAGAGTGCCATCCCATAATTAGGATGACGTAGATGAAAATGTTGAATACATTTATTTATTTTGTGAATTGATTCAGTTTGATGTAACACAATAATTAGGTCATTAATATTAAAGATATTTTATAAAATTTTCATAAATAGAATAATAAAATTATTATAATTTTACTCCATGCATTGTTAATAATGTAAGAAACTGTACTGTAGGTACTAGGTATGGTTATATCAGTCTTAAATAAATCTAAATCTACACTAATTATTTTATTTTTATTTTATAGATAATAATCGCTGGAAATAATTCGAGGGGAAAAGAATCTAAGATTGAGTAATATCAGGCAATATTTGTTTACGTCAGAGGCAGGCATACTGTAGTAAGTTAGTTCATGCACTGATGATCATTATGAATGGAAGATAAGGCAGACTAGATATAAGAAGCACGACTGGGTCGATCGCGCACTCCTTAGGTCTGCCCTCAGGATAACCATATCGGTCGTTTGGTCGGTCCTCTATTGCGAAACATCGTGCACGTCTTCTTCGAATATGCGCTCCCTTTGCTCCTTTTGTTAGTAACCTGTAATTAATGTACAAGCAGCAGTTTACTAGTTAGTAGTAGGTTTTACATTCAGCTCAACCCTAAGACTTTTTTTATAAGTCTATGAATATTTTTTTTCTTTTTAACAATTTGGAGCAATAAAAAATGTATGATTTGTTTATGAAATCTCTATATACACACGGTACAATTTATTTTCATTACAAGAGAACTAAAATGATTTTTATTTCACTTTAAACGTATTATTTTTGAAATTATGTTTTTCCTTTATTTTGCAACATAAATTTGTTGTTCGTTTACCATTCCTTTAATTCATTAAAATTGTAATAAAAATCATAAGTTACTTCCATTAAATTAGGAAAAAGCTTTTCTTTAGATAAATATATTAGTAGATGACACATCTTCTCAGCTAGAAGTAACTGCACTATAGTTTAAGGCTTGGTAGAAATTAAAAAAATTCTTCAGATTTTAAAAACAAATTGATTCACCTTTTAGATTATTTTGTGCTGAGTTAGAAAATATTAAGTTTTCACTTTTATTTTACTCATTTTTTTTTCATTGTAAAAAAAGACACCAAGAGCCTTCTGTTGCGTATTTTGTATCTTGACTTTGATTCCTTGTTACTAAAGTGTTTCGTGGCGGAGTGGTAGCATCTTGGCCTTTCATCCGGAGGTCCCGGGTTCGAATCCCGGTCAGGCATGGCATTTTTCACACACGCTACAATTCATTCATTTCATTCTCTGAAGACACACTTAACTGTAGTTACAGAGGTTAAAAAAAAAATCTAAAGTGTTAAAGTACAATGAGCTCTTTGACCAAGAAAATGTACCTATTCACACGTCTCGGATTGTTTCTACATGAGAACAAGTAGTTTCCCTCTTAAATAGCTTCCATATGCGTCGAATTTCTCATCCAGCGATTACATTCTCTTCCCAAACCTGAAGAAATGGGTCGCTAGAGGAAGATTTAGTTAAAATAATGAGGTTAAAGTTGAGACATTTATTTTGTACTGTCGTACAAAATACTGTTTCAGATTACAAAATACAACTTTAGAGTTGGAAAAATTTCATTAAACCGTGGGTATAAAAAGTTGGAATGACATCGGTCTAAATACTTGCAAGGTAATTGATTACGTTTAAAAATAAAAAGTTTTGAAAAATATTGTTTTCTTTGACAGGCAGATAAATTTCCGAACGATCCTTTTATAAACAATATAGACTTTCAATAACTCACCAATTACATCAGTTTCTCAGCGTGCATAATATATTAGTCGTTAAATATACTAAAAAATCAAAAATAATAAACAGCTGATGTTTATTATTTTGTCGCGTCAATAATTAAAGTCACTGCGAGTGTAATTGTAGATGTAACTATAACGGTAAAGGTGTAGTGTTAAACATATTCACCTCAGGCCGTCCATTTCTGAGACGTGTAGTTAATTAAACCCCAACCAACAAAAAACACCGGTATTCACGATCTAGTATTCAAATCCGAATAAAAGCAATTAGGCAACTGGCATCTTTACTAGGGTTTGAATCTAACAACCCTCAACTTCTAAATCACTTGATTTACGATGACGAGTTTTATCACTAGACCAATTCGGTGGGTAACACATTTGTTGTTTCTTTAATAAATTATAAATTTTAAGTTGTGAAATATTAATTAATTAAACACCACTGAACTTAGTTTCTATATTAAACAGTGCATATTGGTACTTTATTTTGTATATTAGACTAACTGAATTTATCCTAAAATGATGCATTTCTCGTTGAAATAATTACTTTAAAGTAATTAATAGTGAAATATAAGATAATTTTAATTTCTTATATGTAAAGTATATCACGAAGTTCTTTCAGGATTTTCATAATCTATTCTACTTGTGAAAATAATGGAAAAAAGTTCTTATAAACACATGTCCTAAAATATTTCGTTTGCAAGTCAATATTGTTAATATTCTGCTAATGAAATATTTCGCTTGGATTTCAGCAACCTTGGTGAAATGAGATCGTAGTAACATTTTTTGAACTTCAATTAAGGGAAATAATAGATGGTTTCCTATCTTTTTAACCTGAAAAATTGAGTAATAGGTCGCAGAACGTACCTGCTGTAGTTTTTCAGAAATGAAGGGTTAAAACCATTAAATTGGAGTACTTTTTCTAAATAAAATTCGAATATTTCTTGTTTTTCTTTGCTTTATTCAACTTTTCTTTTATCAATTTGTTCAAAATTAAATTATCTACACATTTTATTTACGGTTTAGGTGTTTATTACCCTTTTAACAAATTTATTATACATCAAACATAAAAATCAGGATTTTTAACTCTCATTTATTGGTTTTCACGCCATATTTCTAAAATATTGCTCCAGATATAGTTCTGGGACCTATACTTACCTATACTTATTTCATTTTTAGGTTAAAAACCATAAAAAATCTTTCAATTTTTTTCCCGTAATCAAAGTCATAAAAACTTCAGTAAGACCTCATTTCATCGGGGTAGCTGAAATCCAAGCGAAATTTTTCACTAGCTTAACTCGCAAACAAAGCATTTTAGGACATATGTTTGTAAGATCTTTTTCCAATATTATCACGAGTAGGATAGGTTATGAAAGTCCCGGGAGAACTTATTTTATATGTATTTCTTATTTCTCAAGTATTTTTTTTTTTTTTTTTTTTGTACGTATAAAGCTATCACTTTATTCTTCTTTTACATCCCTGATTTTAACCTATCTTCATTAATTTTTTTTTTTCTATTTGAGGGGCCGCTTTATAAACCCTTTATTAAACTCCTTTATAATCCAGCTAGCATTACATAAGTTTTTTACTGTATATATTTAGATCGTTTGATTATTATTTAATAAAAGTATTTTGTACTTTTTCACCTTTAATTTTTTATATTTTTATTAATGGCATCATTTTTTCATTTCTTTTTTCCAATTTTTCAGATGGTGGATTTTCATACTTTTTTCTGTTGATTATTTCACAAGCTTCTCATTACAACCTTTTAATTCTTTTTCTTACTTATTATGTATCGTAAAATATTTGCACGTCGGTTACTTATTTGTTTGATATTTTGCTTTGATATCCATTGTTGAATTCATTTATACAAAATATGTTCAACAAAGTTTAACAGAGCAAAATAGAACATAAATAATAGCAAAAATTGTATTGCTAATAATAATAATCACAGCAGACTGTAATGAAGTTCTTTTTAAGATAATATTTTGTATCTTGAAATTAAGCCGTAATAGCACGTCGGTTTATTCCAATGTAGTACCGTATACAATGAATAAAGACGTTATAAAATATATATTATACGAGTATTGTTGTATTCTTTTTGAAAAGACTATTTCTTAATAGTTCGTCTATGCCTCTTACGTACTAAAATGAATAAAAAAACTTTCTAATGTGTAAGTTTAGCATGAATGTATAGCCTATACTTAGGTACGTATACATTCTGATGTACAATAAACATCGTCATTTATTTTAATTTGTACATCCTGTTTTAACTAAGATACATCATTTATTATTCCTTTCTTTTTTATTTATTCATCCCCGTTTAGAATAGCGAAGCGAAATGGTTCTTCGTTTAAACAGAAACATATTTATTCTCATTAAATGTTTTAAAAACTTTCTTCTTCATATCCGTACATCCATCGTTACATTAATGAAATTTGTAATACAATTTTGACCTACTTTTAACCAAAAGTTTAATTGTAAAATATATTCACTACCGCATTTAATAATTAAATTAATAATAAAAACAGAATAAACATGAGTTATAAATTATAAAAGACACAGATTAATTGGAATAGATGTACAAAAATTGAATGAAAAACTAACGTAGTCAAATATATATATATATATATATAAGATCACTTATGTGTAGTATATCTACTGTTTGTGATGAACATTCATAACAATACGATTCCATCTTTAGTTCCCTTTTTTGATGTCACTTTTTATTTTAAAGTTTTACTTTAAGATTAAATATTAAAAAAATTATTTATTTTACTAGAATGAGTGAGTTTTTTACTCATGACGATTAATTCTTCTGTTTTTATTTTGTTTTGTTTTTTATTTTTGGTATATTTATTTCGATTTTAATTTATTTTATTTCCCTTATTTTAAACTAATCAAATTCCAATGATAATAGGAAAACCTTTACATTTGTTTAATTCGATAAGTAACCATGAAATATCAGTTAATAAGTAACATTTTGTTTTGTCTTTATTGAGTAAAATATTCTAAATATTAATATATGAGGGTAGTAACAAAAAATTACAGTTATGAAAACAATTAAAAAATAAATTTATCATACTGTAAGATTTCTATGTTGGCATTGTAATTTATTATTCGTATTAAGAGATGTTCGGAATTGCTTCATTTAACTGACGCTTTTAGGTCCCAACCCTGTGTTTAATAGTGGTTTGCAATCGCTAAGGATAAAAGCAATAAAATAGGAGATCGTCTCTAACAAGTCTGCCCTAAAAAATATTACCTGCATTTCTGTAGATACTATCACTAAAGATGTCTTGTTCTATAAAATTTTTGTGCATTGGTGACTTTCGGCTCCTCGAGCTTGGAGCATCCCTCTTTCTTACAATATACTGGGCTCCTCCCTATACACCACATTCTGTGAACAATACATCATGAATACGACATCAAAAACCTAACTATTACTGACATAGCACAACAAATACATTATCTTTTATCACATGGTCTTTCAAGCGGCCGTGCAACACTTTCCAAAATTGTAACCGTTGCCCAATTTGGAAAATGTTCCTAAATGTTGAAATTTTGGATTTAGGACTGTTGAAGTAAACCAGGGATTGGAAAGGAACTTTGATGATAAAAAATCGTGGATCCCAGAAGTAGGTATGTATTTGTTACTGAAAGTTGTTATTGGCTGGCGAAGATGACAAACAGAGTCACCAAATCACTAAAAGGCTGCTGAAACTATAGGGTGGTAGTATGCACGCTGCTGCCCATCTTTTATATATTACAGAATGAGATCGGGTTCTACCTTGAGAAAAGAATGCTTCTTTTTCTGGTGCTCAAAGTTCCTTGGCTTGCCTCCAACTTCATAAGAGTGGCTTGACTCCAAAAAACCTTTACTGGTTACTGAATCTCCGTTTTGAAGCACGCCGAAGGTGATTGTATAAACCACGATCAGTGTTTGTTCTAAGCGACCGTAATAAAAATTTACTGCAGGAAAAAGAGCAAGTGCTGGAGCTTAAATGTTAGTCCGCGGGCATAAGAGATGTTACTCTGTATTGTGGTCTTAGGAGTTAACCGGTGAAGACTGACTTCGAATGTATCGAAAGGTCATTATTTCGAAACCAAAACATTTGGCACGGTAGCGGACTGACAAATCCTCTTTACTTAATTAGTGGAACAGATCTGGATTATAATCAGCTGACAAAATTTGTTAAGTTGGAGGGGCAACAACGTCTTCGGAATATTCTTTAACCTTGGAGAGACTAAAAGAAATTCTTCATTATTTTACACATTTATTTTATTTCTCTTTATAAAGAGTGAAAAAAAAAAAGAGTTAATTAAGAGTAAATAAAAAGTAAATTAAATTTTATAATTAATTTACCTAAAAAATCTGAAATATTAGACATTTACTACTGTTGTCATAAGCCGCAATTACTCTTAAAATATAGTGTGACATCTTGATAGTGCAACGTATTGTATGAGTAGGCTGATTTGTCTCATATCATGATCTGAGGCTAAATGATATTAAAAAGACTCTTTTGATTTATTTAATGCAAACATATTTTTATCAATGTTAGTGTTACTTTTTTAATTAATAAATAAATTAAATAATGCAACTAATATTAAAATGTTTAACACGTCACGTTTTTCATAGATTTTTTACACAATTTACTGTTGTACAAACTTACCTGAGAGTGTTCTCAGATCAGTTAGAGCATATGTTGTCAATCCCACTGAGCACACCAGACACAAGAATATAGGTTAACAAAAATTTTAATTCTATCATTCATAACATTAGTAAATTTCAGTTTTCTTAGTACGCTGATGATGCTTGAACAGTTATATTTTAAAAATTTATCAGATTAAACAGATTTCAGATTCAGATCATGATATCTGATATATTGTTGTATGAATCATTCACCACATTATGCCTCACTCCATGTAATGTTGATTGAAAATTTATCACTATCCATTTAGGAGTCTTCTTCAAACAATGCCTAAACATTAAAATTTTGAATGGAAATCTAATAACACCTTTTATATTACCTTAATAACACATCTAATATCACCTTTTAACGTTTCAATAAAACCGATGTTTAGTGGAAGACAGTAACTTCTCTACAACGACGTAAGAGAAGTAAAGACAATTACTTTTGAAGTAAATACTTATGGAAATGTATTATAGTGTATTATTAAAATAATACAATACAATATGAATTGCATTTGTTATTATATGAATATGAAAATTTATATTAAGAGGATTAGTATTTCTTTATAAGTTATTGATTTAAATTCTTATATTAGTTTTTTTCTGTTATTTGTAATATTAAATTTCATTGTGACTTTTTTATTCAAAACCATTTTGGTATAATAATTACTGGCGTTAATATGTTTATTCAGTTTATTTGCAAGTGCAACTTGTATATACAACAAAATTTAAAAAATACGAATAACCATATGATCCCAACCAGCAACAATAAATAATGGAAAACAAAAATAAATAATCTTTCAATAAAAACAAATGTAATAGTTTATTTTTATTGTTTGGTTGGTCTATTTTTTTAGTTTTTAGCATTTTTTTTCTTCAGGTTAGATCTTTTTTATTTTAATACCTGATTTGGTTTGTTTTATTATTAGGTTGAAATGGGATTATATTTGGTTTCTTATTGTTCAGTTATTTATTATCAAAATAGAGCCTTTCTTTGTTCTGGATTAATTACTATATGATTTTTTTTTGTTTTTTTTTTTTTTAATGTGAACAACCGTAGGTCATTATTGCCCAAATAATATAATCAGACATAAAAGCAGGAATGATCTAACTTAAATAAATATACAGATATAAAAATTATATTTCTTGTTTAATGGTAGATAAGTGGTGAAACATTTTTAAAATCATAAGATATGATTCACCGTGATTGATTGGGGTATTGCAATAAAGTCAAGGTGTAATACTGAACTTTAGTTCCACTTTATTGGTTTTTATGGAAGTTCTGTCATCAGTTACCAAAGTGGGGCAAATCCTATCATAATATGATCACATCATTTTTATTTATTAATAATAAATCTTTTTCTACAACAAAAATTTGTTTGCTATGAAAATAATATTTACGTTATTTAATTGTCTTTAATAGATCTTTACCATCTCCTTGTTTTAGATGACAACGAGATAATGATTGCCGTTTTCATAATGATAATTGTTATTTAATCTGAATGCCCATCGTTTTATCCGATAGTGTTTTGAATGTTGGTCTACATTAAAAATTTAAATGTTGTTCGTTGACAAGATTTTTCCTATTTGTTCTTTATACGAACAAATATGAAAAATTTGTTTCATATGTAGTGTTTCTAGTATAGTAAGCTAATACTACACAAGGTTTAGTTTTAAACTAAGTTTCAACTATTTTGTATCTTATACAATTCTTCGGAATTAACTCAGCTCTATTATTACGCAATCTTTTGAGTAAATTTAAGGACTTTCAAGCTTTCTACCACTAATTTAACCCGTATATATTTTTTGACTGCTATTAATTTTTTCTTTGACTCTGTCTTTTTGTTTAGGAGGTTTAGTTAATTACAGAATCAGATAAAAATCTACGCTGTAACTAAACCACTTGTTCCATTTTCGTTATTTTATTATGATGTTTTAAGAAAGAAAGATTTTTTCACTTCTAAAACTCTTGTATGTATATATTTTTGTAGCGGACGGTTTACAAGTATATTTTTTTATAGATATCAATTGTGTTAAATATTAGGGATGAAATATATACGGGTCATTAGTCTCAATAACAGTTAAAAAAAATACAGATGGAGTCATCGGTGTAAAATTGCATACATTAACTTAAGTTGATTACCCGTATTGCAGACATCATTCGATAGTTCCTGTTTAACTACTCTTTAATCTTATTTTATAAAAAGATAAGCTAACGCCAGATAAGTTAACACCTTGACATATCCTAAGATATATATCTTGGTTTCATATTATTATATATTTTAAGCATATGTCATAAGTATTTAGAATTAATTATACTTAACTTATAATTTTATACCATTTTTACGCATCGGTACCTGCATTAAATTTAACTTACGATTCAGATTTTAGATTTCTGTTACTGAGTAAAGCAGAAGTAATGAGATGGTCTGTAAATTCTACCTCTAGATAGACATATAAGCTCTATAGATCTTATTCTTTGTGCCTCACTCAAGCCATCTTTTCTCTCATTCTCTTAAAATTAAGTGAATAAGTTGAAACTTTTCAGCTTATTTTTATTCTTATTATAAATGTGATATGTATAAAAAAAAAAAAAAAAAAAAAAAAAACAGAAATAAAAAACTTATTTTTAAAATATACTTTTATTTGTTTGACTGTATGATGGGAAAATTTTTAAATAAATAATATTTTTGATAAATTTATAGTATAATTATAATTTATGTTAAATAATTTACTTCAATATTTCTTTCCTGTTTTTGTCTTCAGGTAAATGTCCTAATAAATATATCGTTATTTACATCTGTTCTATAATAATAAAAATACGTATTTTAACAATTTTAGATTATTGGTGAACACTAGAAAGTTAGATAGTTGATTGTTTTTCTTATTTTGAGTTCAGAGACTGGAAAAACTTCTTTCTGTACATAGCATTCAAATTTATGACATTTCCATTGTATATTTTGCGTTAATTAATCATATTTACGGATATGTATTTTATTCTTCACAGTTTTAAATTCTACTAAAATCAACGCAATTTAATTATTTTTATTATGTACTTCTTTCCTTTTCCTTGATAGCATTATCAATATAGATTATTGATAAGAAATTGTGATACATTAAAGAACAATACAATGTCTTTGAAATGATAGCGGTGAGATAATCACCGTGAAAAATCGCAGTACTTTTTTCATCAAATTGTGCAGATATAATATAAAATATGGTAGTAAATTTATTCCGTTATATGCTTTAGTTATTTGCTACCTTATAAGCTACTATTAAACATAAGCTTGTAAGATCATTCATGTTTTGTTCCTAATTAGTTTAATTACTGTCTTATTAGCTGAGAAATTATACTCTGCATCCTTTTAAGTAAAAGTCAGAAAGCTTAATCAGATGTAATTAATTTTCCAGCGGTGCCCATTTTATTACTACGCAGCAAAGAACAAACCACAGCTAATTTCTTTTATTTAGATGAAAAGGCTTAAATAAGTTTTTTAAAGATAAATTTCGTTTTAAGTATTGTAATATGTATTCTAAGTGTGTAATGATGTAATTTAAATGTAGCGTTTATTTCAAAAGCAACAAAATTTTTGTTACCATCCTTCAGTATTAACCAAACTGTTGGTGTTAAGCGAGCTACGACTTTAATATTAAACGAAAGTTTAATATCACTAACGCACTTGTCGTCATTTGCTAAGCTCGCTTTTCTTTAATACAATTATTTGTATTACTATTAATTTTGTATTGATCAAAGCCATTGTTTGTTTAATTTAGTAGTTTTATATGTACTAAACTAATTATTATTATTATTATTGAGAGCCACCGACAAAACTGCGAGAGCAAAAACCGCTCTTAGCCGTTTCATGGCGAATATCGGTGAACCGAAGACCAGCAGATGATGACTGCTGATATCCACGGTACATTTCGTTTTGTTATTCAGGGCGGAAGTGTGGGCTCAAGCGTTAAGATTCAAAAGAAACCGGAAGCCGTTAGCGTAGGAGCAAACTCATACGCGGACTTGCCAGTCGCTTTCGCGTACTTGCAAGGATTCGCTTCAGACGGTTTCCGGACCTTCCGTACTGGTGGTCACCGACTTTATATCCACTGCTCTTTTGGCAAGGGAGCCCCAGGTGGCCGGAAGTGCCTGGGGCTCCCGGAAGGCACGGAAGCGACGGGCAGGCGAAGACCGGGAGACATTACCGAGGAAGAACGGATTCGCACCTTTCTCGCGAAAGGCAAGAGACCTGAGACCACGTGACTAGAGGACGATGGACTACAAGGCTTATGCCTCTGATCAGACCGTGGTCAGAGCGGCAGTATAGAGAGATGGAATACTACATGACTCAATTTTAAAGGGTCACGGGTACTTTCACGCTTATCTCCATGCCATAGGGAAAGCTTTGGCCTTTGACTGCCTCTATTTCCCCGGTATACGGGATGACGCTGAGCACACCATTTTCTAATGTGCTAGGTGATCATCAGATCGAAGAACACTAGAGGTCGATCTCGGAGTCCTGAGTCCCACAGCGTGTTTGCGATGGTGCTCCGGGACCTGAGCTGCTGAGAGAGTGTGGCTCAATTTGTCGGGAGGATTCTCAGGACCAAGAAGGGGCCTGGATAGTCATGAAAAGGTCAAAATTAAGTAGCTGCCTTCTCAGGCTAGGATTGGAGGACTTGATCTGAAGTAATGTGTTAAACGTTTCCAGATCGTGTCCTGTTGAAAGAGGGGTGGTTTTAGTCGGTATTCTGCTGACGGAAGTCCAGATTAGACCCCCAGTGGGAGTCCGACAATCCATGAGTAAATGCATTTCCACCTCCCCCCCACCAAAAGTTATTAGTACTATAGGACTGGTATATTTTGATAAAAAAAAAAATCCATCCACTTAACTCTTTAATCCGTTGTTAATGTGTAAGATTGATTTTAATTTTAAACGTTTAAATTTGTTATTCAGTATTTAATACTTAAAATATTATTCTTATAATTAATTTTTTTTCATTTTCTCCGATTCGTTGTGAATATCCCTTATTATTTAAAGTAACACATGCTGCCTGCATTCTTTGTGCTTCACTAAATAATAATAGTTTATTCTCAAATCCTACACACCATTTAATTGCCACAATTTGATATGATGCTTGAAATAGGAAAATATAAATTTTTACCCGTTCAACTGCTGTTAAAAAATAACTACTGCAACTTCTTTTATAAATATTATTTTAATTAAAAATTATTCAATTTAAATTTAGTTCAAAATTGTAATTTTTAACTGCAATAATGTCTTCATTATAGTTTCTGGTTTTGGTTTCTACATAATAACTAATAACTGCGATAATTTAATTATTTTTAATCCACCTTTATCAAGTCTTTTTTTTTATATGGCAATCATTTTACGATTTAAGTAGACTGTTTCTAATAAAAAATGGGTGCTTTCCTATTAACAGGTAGATCTACCATACGACTAATAAATATGCTGACTAGTATATGATATTAATACAAGAATATCAGCATTTATCTCTTATATATTCCGGAGGTCAAAAAGACAAAATATTATGCAAAATCTAGTCAAACGATATAGCTTTTGTATGTCTATGAATGAATACCGCTTATGGTGATCCTAGGTGGTCATGGTGGGCTGAGCAATGCTACTTATTCAGCAATTTGATTTACTCCTACAGCTGTTCAATAAGCTGCGTACCCATGTTGCCGGTATAACAAAAATTTAGTCAAAGGATGTGATCTAGTCATTAAATCATGGTTTACTTTTAAGTATGTGAACCCTGCCGCTTCATGTTCTGTGGGATATTCCTTCCAAAAATCGTACATGATTACTTTACTATTGATTATCATTAATCGCATCTGTTAATAGTTTACCGAACTGTCAGCAATATTTATTATCAACATCTGTTTGGTTGTTTGAACAACGAAAAAGTACTGCTGTACTAGTGTTTTTCCAGAGTTACTTCCCGTGTCATAAATAAGTTTTACCTTGATTACATCAACTTACGTTACTATAACAATTTTTGGTTGCGCATATTTTGTCAATATTAAAACACGAATCTCAGACATGTATCCATTTCAGTTGACCACGTAATTTGACATATCTTTTTTCTGTTGCAATATTCGGTTAGCGATGAGCTTTTCGTACTAACAGTGGATGAAGTAAACAGTCATAATTACTGAATTTACGGTTTGATCGCTGAACCCTTTAACCCTTTAACCCGTATTTGGCATTCACAGTCACATGGGTAGGTTTTCTAGTTAGTCTGTACTAGGCGCGGAAACGTGCTTCCGCGTTGCGGTTCTTTAGCTCTTGGGCTACGTGTAGGTCTTATTAAGCCTACGGCGAGGGCGAATTGCTGTTACGACGTTATTAATTCCCTGATGCTAAATGTCGACCGTGGCATTTGCATCGG
>JAAAKQ030202584.1:1483-11811 GCA_010016005.3 Zanna intricata
AGGGATTAAAGAAAGAGTAAAAATGTATCTTGTCGGGGCAGCAAGATTTTCCTGATAATTATAAATACGTCCAGCATTATTTTTTTAATTAAATACTGGTCTCTTAATCATAGGCCTGAAGAATTCTGCAATAAATCCGTTTCAAATATATATATTTCTGCAAATAATGAAACTAGTATCCGAATAAATATTGCTGCGGTAGATTTTAAAGATTAATATGTACGAAACGGATGGTAAGATTTTTTTATTTTGGATATATCAGATTGTATGCTGTTCAATTTTACAAATGTTTACCTATAATAAATAAATTACCTATAAATGTTACCTATAGAATATTTTTTAAATTTATGAATTAAAAAAAAAAAATATCAATTTTACAGCGAAAATTAAGAAATTTTTTTTTCTTGATTAGAATCGGCAAATTTTGCAACAAAATTCCTTCAAATTTTATAGGATTATTTGTCATAGTTTTTTAAACTGATTTTCTAAATTTCAGTTCATAGAGAAATCTAATCAGTTCATTAAAATCTTTTCATTTTGTTCAGGGTAACAAAATAAAATATTCGGATAAACTTAAGATTAGAAGTTGAAAAAATTACCACAATTGTGTTTTTTAGAAGTTTTCGTCAAATCTCGCGTAAAAAAAAAAAAAAAAATATTGAGATCAAAAACACTTTATTTTATACTTGGTATAAAATATTTTAGTTAAATGGGTAATATTTATATTTAGTTATGCAGAGTGTATCACGAAGTTCTCCCGGAACTCTCATAAGCTAATCTACACGTAAAAATAACGAGAAATAAAACGCAATAAAAAAGCCTAGCGACTATTGTATATAAAAATAGTACTAACTGGTTAAAAAGAATAATAATCATATTTTTTTATCATGTATACCTGATCTGATCAGATCATATTTTAAAAGAAAATAGATTTAATTTTTACAACTATTTTTATATAGATCCTGTGGATGAGTGAGGTACGACGGAGCAAATGATATAAAGAATATATTATTTAGTATATTGTTTATTTGTTGACATGTGACCGTTAATTTTCATTTGATAACGAATTTAATATTTAAAAAAAAACAAATTTTATATACATATGTAAATATCTAGTAGTTTTTGTGATCTTTAACTTTTTAACGAAAAAGCTCCACAAACAATTTAACTGAAATTCTGCTTCAACACAGGTTTTATACATATACAAAAGAACAGGACTATTGCCGTTACGAAATGGCATTTATCTTTTCAAGATGGTTGCAGTTTTAATAGTTTATTGTTAACAAATGGATTATGTTCCTAGTCGATATTTAAATTTACTATGACCAAACCATACGTCAAATCGAAGTATTTGAAATCAGATTTTTTACAAAAAAGCTTCTTTCTTTTTATAAGCAGTGGCAGTGATGGTAAACACCATCAAGCCTCTGCCACTGTGATGACAGTCACGATGCGAATGTCATGGCAGCATCTATCTCCAGTTTCACGACTAAAAAATAAAGAAATAAATAAAATTAAAAAAATGAGAAACGAAGTACGGTTATTTCCTCGTTGTTGTTTGTCGGGTGACGCTAAGGCTCGTGCAAAATACTATTTACTCGTACGAAGAACAGGGGTAATACTTGCTGTACTAATGATTTTAAGATGGGGCGGCCGACTATTCTGAAACCTACAAACTTTAGATCAACTTTTCGAAGGGTGTGGTGGCCATACAGTAATTCTGAAGAAATTACAATGTACCAGTATTTTTATAAGTTGAGCAGACTTTAATTGTTAATAATTATTAGTATTATTCTCACAAGCATGAGGATAACGAAGTGGGGGTCCACGCAGGGCAAACGAAGCGCGTCCTGACTAGTTAATAAATACAATTTTTCGATTAACATATGTGTGTATATATGTGTTTCGATTAACATATATATATACATAAATTAACAAATATGTATAGATGTTTAATTTACGATTTGTTGTAACAGGAAGGTATTGTAATCGCAAAAAATTTCGGTTTTCAGATTTCAACGGAATTATCTATTTTGACCGTACCTGAATCCATTTTGACTAGTTTCGGCATGACGTTTATACATATCTCGTACGTATCTCGCATAACTCAAAAAAGATTAGCAGAAATTTTGATTTACGACTGTTCTAACATCCAGTTTTACACCTCCCTTTTTTTATTGCAATCGAATGAACCAAAAGTGTCCAAAAAAGCCCTAAATTTAAAAAAATATTGAATTTGGATTTTAGAATTTTTCTTAACTATAATAATAATATTAATAATAAGACCTTATTGAGAGCTTTTCGTAAATTACGAGCTTCTCGTATATTACGTATTAGCTTTTCGTATTACGATATATCATAAGTGGTACTTATTTTCATTAGTTCCAAAGTTATAGCCAAATAAAATTTTAATTTATGAAATAATTGGATCTTACAAGGGTATACATCGGTTTGAATCACAGTTAATCTCATTTTTTAAAATTTAAATATATTTATTTATTAATAATTATTAACCTCTGATTGTAAAAAATATTTTACGATAAATAATAATTCAATAATAATAACAACAAAAAAATATCAGATGTTATTAATGAAATACAATGTTATGTATTTTTCATTAAAAAAAAAAAAAAATGTGTACGTAATTTAACAAGTGTGAAAGAAAGTCATGTAGTGTCCACATCAAATTTTTTTTTCTGTATGAATGCTAAAATAGTTTATAAACAAGTGATTTTTTTTTTTTTAGATTAAATAGATGGATCATAATTTCTATCATACAATTAAAAACACAAGTAAAACTATAAAGTTGGTAAAAAAATTGATTGAAATTAAGATTTGTAAATCAATATATGTGGTATATTACAAAATTCTGCAATATTTATATAAATCTACTGATCATAAATCTAATTTTACTTCATTAATTTCAATGAAAGAGGAAAAATTAATTATAAACATTTTGTAATTAAAATGTTAATTAATCAGTACCTAGACCTAATTAATTTTTGTGATATTTATCAGTAGTCTTTATTTGCCTTGAATTTAGAAAGCTGTCAGTGGATGGCTAATTTAAATTAAAATATTTGTTAGTTTTTTCCTGGTTTAATTTTTTTTTTTTAAAGTATTCTGTCTATCTTTTATTTAGTATGTATTATACATCAGTGATCAGTGGACAAATTTTTTTTTGGTCACAAAAAATCGTTAATTTAATTTTCAAATTGATTTCAATCTGCTATTAATTAAATAAATTTATTGACGTTCATTATATTTTTGTTTCGTTTCGTATTGTTATTACTACTTATTTTTTTGTGTTTTTAATTAAATTTTCAATGTAAATTACTAGGTCAATGTTGTGTCACTAATAGAATAACATACATGTTATTCTTACGTATCTTTTTATGTTGTAAATGGATATTCTATGTTGTAAAAATTTTATATTCGTTAAGCATTTAAAAATATTTATAATAACCTTAGATTATCTTTAAAAAAAAAAAAAAATTATGTAATTTTCTAATATATATGTTATTGTGAATGACCGAAATTAGAGAATGTCAACATTCTCAGGTGAATGTTGATATATACCAAATACGTCGGTAAAAGACCGAAATATTGACTTATTCGGACCTTCGCCGGTATATGTTGACAAACACAGACAAGCTCTCTCTCTGGTGGGGGTCGAAACGCTAACTAGAAATTAAAAAAAAGATCTCCCAGTTCCAATCTCTAAAGTAAATAGATAACGAGAAATTTTAGTAAACAAGAAGGAAATTTAAATTTAAGTCAAACGCAATCTACTGTCGACTAATTAATGTTAAATATACAAATTATAATTATTATTCTCCAATACTAGAGGTGATTAATAAAATTTACCGCATTTATAATAAATAATTAATCAAATTTTCATTATTTAAAAAATTGAAAGGTTCAATCAGGGATATACAGAAATTTGATTAATCGCCTCCAGTGTTGGAGAATAACATATATAATTTGTATATTTAACGTTAATTAAACGAAGTTAGCGAGCGTAGGTTATATTCGGCTTGAAGTTAAAATTCCTTCTTTTTACGTGGGTTTCTTGTAATATATAACGAGAACCTTAGTCACTGGATTCGGGTGATTTTAATTTTTAGTTTCGACTCCCACCAGTCTATCTATGTTTGTCGACATATACCAGCGAAGGTTTGAATAAGCAAATATTTAGGTCTTTCACCGACGTATTTGGTATGAGTCGACATTCACCGGAGAATATTGACATTCTTTAATTTCGGTCTTTCACGATAACATATATATATATATATATATATATATATTATAACAAGACATATTTTACTTAAAATTATTATCTTTATCTCTTAGGTTAACCAATCAACTATAAAAACTTATAAATTAAATTCACTACGTTTAACTTAGAATTCTTTAAGCTTCCTCAGGTTACAATATTCATTCATGCACACATCATACAAAATTTTTTTGCATACTAAGATACTGACTGATCTAGCCATCCTATATAACAGTATTTTGTGCTCCCCCTTCTTGTAATAAATCTCCCTATTTACACATGACTCTCTTATCTTAGATAATTATATAAACATCTTTATATAACCTGATTGCTATTTCCTGTGTATTGAAAACTTTACAATGCACATATTTTTTTCAAAAATTATAGACATTAAACATCAGTTTCTTTAAAACTAAATTTATAATATAAATATATGATTTAAAAAAATTAAATTAACATATATGTTACTTAATCCGGCTATATCCGTTCTGTTATTGACAGGGTTTGTATTTCTCTTGATGTATATAATTTCTAGAGTATTCCCTTTATCTGTATTTTTTTCTTTGTCTAATATTTTGGTGCTGTTGATATCAAACGAATACTTATGTTCTATTATGTTTTGTGAGCGCTGTCACTTCCTTTTTTTCTATATTTATGGGCTTCTATTCTTTTTTTTTGATATGTTTGCCCGATATACACAGCGTTACGATCTTTGCACGGAATGCTGTATACTACTTTAGTTTTTGTTGATTTTTTCCATCGGCGATTTTAATTTAGAAAACATACTATTCAGATTTTAATTTTGATGGGCTACTGCGAAATCTTTTTGTAGCAATTTTTTAAATCTTTTTAGACAGATTTCTGACATAATTCTCACTCTTGTTACTTTTTGAGCGGATGGTTTGCTGATATATTATCATAGCGTTAATAAATTATATTTTTATAATACATTTTTATAATGTATAATATATTTGTATTATATACAAATAATATATTAAATTTTATAATATAACATACTTTATTTATGATATTTTTCTGATAATTATTATTATTTACAATTGGTCTTTTGCTTTCTTTATATATATATATATATATATTCTGGTCTCTATTCCGGGTTTATAAATTTTATTACCTGCAAGATTCTTGACTACTGATTTTTTATGTGATATTATTTGTTTTGTTATGAAATTTAAATTTTGTTGAATTTAAATCATTTTGTTGAAATTTTCTTTTCGAAATGAGTTATTGTTAAATCTGAAAAGTTTATACTATTTTTAATCTCAATTTCCTTTTTAATTGTTTATATTCATTAAATAGATTAAATTCTTTAATATTAAATCAATATCCTGCTAATGTGCACATACTAGAATGTCATCTACGTATGTATAATTTTTTAGAATGAGACCTTAGTATTTAATTTTTCTAATACTTTATTTTCTAAACATTCCACAGTAAGGTTTGCTGAGCAGGCTGAAATCGGTGCCCATGCTAAACCGATGTTAAACAAAGCCCATCGCTAAACCATGGCATTGTTCTTATAATTTATTTTTAAATTTACAATACATACTCGTATTATCTATGCAAATATTTATAGATTTTTTAAAATTCTGTTTTTTTAATTTGATTTTTTTTTTTTTTTTTTTACTCTCATTTCATTTGCTTTCTATCGCTTGTCAATAAAATTCTTCGAAATGCTGTTATATAATGAATTTACATCCAGTGAAATTAATTTGTGGTGTGTGTGTGTGTGTGTGTGTGTATATATATAATACATATACACACACACACACACACACACACACACACACCACAGATTAATTGATTTGACTAACAAACATATATATATATATATATGTTTGTTAGTTAAACCAATAATGGAATTTATTTACAGAAGAAGAAAACCAAATATTACATTTGCTAAAAACAAAAAGAAAAAAAGGAATACGAAAAACCGCACTTACCCATTATCACTAATCTTTAGAAAATTATGACAACAAACCATATGTTATGACATAGTAAATGACGTAACTTAGAATAAAAAAAAGTAAATCATGTAATTTTTTTTTTAACGGGATTTTCTGTTTCTGTCTTAATTCGGTCAGCGTCCCTGCCTTTCATCCTGAAGGTTGTAGGATGGATTTCAGGTGTGACTAGAAATTTTTTAACAAATAAAATATCTTTAATAATCATAACAAAAAAAGACAAAAATTAGTAGGTTCCAGCGTGTAATTTTGTGTTAATACTTTCATATTTGTTTCAATACATATTTGAACGCATTTTTAAATAAAGTTCTTGATAATCTAATTAAAATTAATCGTTTATATTAATGAATTTTATCTAAATAATTTTTTTTAAATTTATTTTAATAGTTACAACGAATAATAATTGTATGTATATTTCTAATAACTATATAAATAAATTTTATTAAAATCGATGTTGCTGTTCTGTATTTACCTAAGCACAATGCAATTTTCATTATAAAACATTATGAATCTCTTTAATAATAAAAAAAAGCAGGTAAAATAAAATATATTACAAATAAGGCAGCTGTTATAAAAAAAAAAAACTTTTTATCTTCTTATTTCAAGCCCTAATTTGGCTGCTTAGATCTATACTTTTATCACAAAACTTTTCAACTCTAATGATTCATTTTAGAACTGAACACAATATTTTAACCAGAAAACTACCTTGAATGAAATACTTCAAAAGCCATCTTGATTTATTTTCACTAGTGTTTTTCTGTAGATACCGATAATAACAATAAATAATTAACAATAAATTAATAACATAACGTAATCTAAAGCGTATTATTTTAACAATGTAAATTGATTTTTTTGTAAGTAAAATTTTTAAAAATCAAAATTTGATTGGGGTAAACAACGTCAGCTATGGTCGCTGTTACAGTAGTTTTTAATTAAGTGCTACTACATTAGAATCTTTTACAATGGGAAATCGATAAATATAATGCACTCGAATGTGTAAACGGGTTATTGCGTTGTGAACACATGAACGGACAAATGCTCTTTGGTAAATTTGATTATAAAAAATCTCTGAAAATTAAATTAAAAACCACAAAATGTATTTTGAAAAATAATTTAATTTTTTTTTTTTTTTTTTTTTAAATATATAACGTACTCTAAACCTCTTTCACTTTTGTTTTTAATGTAATAGTGGTCCCTGGCAATCCTTCGCTACTGTCAGAATGTTTATCACCGTTTAAATCTCGTTTCTGTAAGACAGTAAGTCTTTCTGTTCTGGAAAACAGTAAGTATTCTTTCTTCCTCCAGTTATTTTCTACTGTTCATAACGAAAAAGTTTTTCTCAATCTGTTAAAAATTAATAATTTTTGTTGTTAATAAGAGTCGACACGTTTAAAATTGTTTTTTTCTGTTGACATTATTTACATCAATATTCTTATAATTAAATTCTCTACAATTTGTTTTTAAAAAATTTATGATTTATTGCCAATTTAACAACGTTATTGTACTTCAAACATAAAAAAGTTTGTTTTTTTTACCCTGTTTTTGGCGTTTTACATGGGATATCTTAAGAAACTAAAAGAGATACAGTTCTGGGACCTAATTTATTCGATTTCCCAACTCAAAAACCATAAGAAAAAAATTGAATTTGCTCCTTAATTCACCTTCCCAGAATTTCAGAAAGCCTTAATTTACTCGGAGAAACTGAAACTCGGGCGAAATCTTTCATCTTGTATAACTAGCTAACGAAGCGTTTTCGGACCTATGTTTATATGAACTTTTTTCTTATTTTTAGCCTCTAGAATGAGTTATCGAAGTATTGCCTTATTCTCCTGAATTACTCTGTATATAAATCATTAAAAAAATACCGTATAAATAAATAACCTAAAACTTCTTATAGTAAATTTAATGTCGTTGTATATTTAGAGAGATATCGATTATCATTGTAGTATTAATAAATGATTAAATATTAAGGAGCTAACAACATGTAAACATTCCAGGGACAAATAATAAAGTGTGACATTTTCAACGAAATCGGTTTTTTAAGTTATTAGAGTACACATAAAATGAAAATTGTCCTTTTATTTATATAGATAATGTAGAAAACTAGTTACGTTGCGCTCTATAATCAAGGACACTGTTACCTATTGCTACAGAAATAGCAAGATTGGAACAGTAATAAAATGAATAGATGTGTTATGATATCAGAATAGTTTGTATTATGATCATACATATGCAAATTACACTGGTCCACAATTTTTAACTATAGTTGAGTTCCTATTTTCGAATTTATTAAGAAAAAAAAAAAAAACCTTCAAAGATGAATAATTTTTTTCCATTCTAGTTACTTTAATATTCTTATTCTCATAAATAGGAACATAACTTTCTCCTAACTTTCATTAACATTTTTTTTCTTATTTTTACGCAAGGTTACTTTTCTATTCTATTAAAATAAAAGCAATATATATATATATAATTATTTTTTTAAAATAAGACTGAATATTTTTAAAATACAATTATAAAATTATATTAATATGCTAATGATCCATTATTATACACAATACAATATTTATACAGTACAAAAATATATATTATAATTACAGTACAAAAAACTGTAAATGAAATCTTTATAAAACAAATATATTTATGGATTAAGCTGTTCCATTTTTTAATTTATATTAAAATTAAAATAATAAATGTTTTTTTATTCTTTGTTCAAACTTTATAGAATATTATGCAATTTATGTTTGAATAATAATAAATTCTATATAAACGTGAAGGCTTACACTAAACGTATAAAAAAGGTTTCGACGAATGACAGAGTTGTCTTAAGTACATCGAGTATCGATTTTTTTTATTGTCTGTGGACAAAATGTTACGGTAATTTAAATTAACTAGATTTTTTTTTTTTAACGGGTTCTTTTATATTTGAGTAACTCGTGAATACATTTTTAGACTAAATACGGATCATAAAAATTTGTTCGGCGATTGCTTAATTTAATTAAATAAAACAATGATTCTTTTTGTAATTTTTTTTTTATCTTTACAAAATTCATATCTATATATTTGTATAGATACCTTAAAAGATCGAAATTAGAATATGTAGATATTCTCCTTTGAATGTCGATACAAACCAAATACATCAGTGAAAGATGGAAATATTTGTTTATTCGGATCAAATTAACCGGATTTATAAAAAAAAAAAAAAAAAATGAATTAAATTTTCAGCATTTTATAAATTGAAAGGGTCACTCCGGAAATACAGAATATGTTAACTGTTCCGATGAACAATATAAAGGTACAAATAAATGATCAGATGATTTGTCTTTTGTTCATTTAAAAAAAAAAAAAAAATTATTCAAATTTCACCATTGTGCATGCTGAATACGGTGAATTTTTTAAAAATCTCTTCCATTGTTGGAGAATAACATTTATAATTTGTATATTTAACGTTAATTAGAAGACTTAGCGAGCGTAGGTTATGTTTGGTTTAAATTTAAACTTCTTTTATTCTTTACGAGATTTTTTTGTAATCTATCATAGAAATTGGTATCAGGTGATTTTTTCTTTTTAATTTTTAGTTATTTTTTCGACCCGCACCAGAGCTTATCTGTATTTGTCGATATATATCTGCGAAGATCTGAATAATCAAGTATTTCGGTCTTTCACCGACGTATTTGATCGACATTCGCCGGAGAATATTGACATTCTGTAATTTTAGGCTTTTACGGTTACTTGTATGTAAAAAAAAACAAATATACCTTAAAATATTATATTCTAGAAATATCACATATTTTTAAATACATATTAATGATTAATTATTAATGAAATAATGTGTAGTATAGAAGAAATTTCCATTTACTGTATGATGTCCAAACTAATATTATTCTCTATGTAACATAATATTATAATCTCGATTATAAAAAATTAGATAAGGATTATGAGTTACCAAATTTTTAATTCTTAGTTTTTATTAATGTATTACTTTACTTACTTTCTCTTTATCTGTTTAGCCTCCGGAACTATCGTAAGGTATTATTTCAGAGGATGAATGAGGATGATGTGTATGAATG
>JAAAKQ030202595.1:0-11811 GCA_010016005.3 Zanna intricata
AAGGTAATGGATGGTAATAATAAAAATTACATTTACACATGCCTTTTTATTATTTCAATACCTACCAATATAAGGTTTTATATGGGACACCCTGTATTTAAAAATTCTTCAACCGAACAGTATTGTCTTTTTAAAAAAAAAAAAAAATAGTTTAAATTGATTTTAAATAAATTTGGCAGAATATTTAGATAGAGAGGAAATTGTTAAAAACGGCAACGGAAGGACCCTTATTAAAGGTTAGTTTTCTCGTAGGTCTAGTAACGAGACAATACTTCTATTGTGTAGTTTGATGGATATTACTTTTTAGGAATTAATTCAAGGACGTATATGAATATAAGCTAGTTGAAATATCAATTTATTGATTATAATTTCTACGATTGGTGTTAACCGGTGCTAAAAACGGATCTGTAGGCCCATTTTTATAACCTGAAAACTACTTTTGATTTTACAAAAAACTGTTAGATATATTTTATACTAGAATATACACATGTTTAATAAATATGAATTAAGAAAGACATATACATTTTTTCTTCGAATTTAATTCATTTGATATTTTCTTAACTTAAGTATTTTTAGATTATTTTTTAAATCGTCGAACCACTTTGAACCCTAACGGTATGACGACGGTAGCTATTTGAACTGCACTATTAACCGGCTATATTAAGAATACATTGATATTACCCTTGCCTCATAAGGAAATGAATGGGGTAGCTACTCGTGGGAAATAAGACGGTAAAACGACATAATTATCCCACTAACGAAACTAGAAAAATTTAGACTAGGATTAACTAGGAAAATTTGAAAATTAATGATTTCGAAACGATTTTAAATTGCAGTAAAACTTAAGTTAAAAATTTTTAATGGCGTATTTTATGTTACGTACTTTATCACAAGTAATTAAAAAACTCGTAGACTATTACGATTAGATGATATATATATATATATATATTGTTAAATAAAAAACTATATTCAAATGAGATGATTTCTTTTTTTTAAATCAGAACTTTTGGTAGGTTGAAATTTCCTAGAAACATTACGGTTTTTACTACATATATTAAAATTTTAATTTTATTACACACTTGTTCTAAAGTGACTTTAGTCACTTTGTTACGTAACACAATAAATATCAAAGTTGATTTGAATTTTTAAAAATTATCAGTTCGATGTGTGTTGAAAATTTTAACGGAATCTTTGTACCGAGATAAATTTTAACAGATATTCATACTTATGAATAGCTTAGTTTCACTATTAAACAGTAACAATGTTTGGCAATGGAGGTGTAGTCAGTTGTGCCCAAAATACTCATATAGCAAAGTGGCTCTCCCGTATGATGGCAAACTCGATTCGCCCGGTCCGGTCTCAGTCCAGATTTGATTCACACTAAATACGTGTGTTGTACATTATTTAAATTTATTTCGTATTTTATATGAGGCTATTTTTTTTTAACACTTTTTTCTTTGTTTGTTAAAAATTTAATTATTGAATCGTATAGTGTTTAAAGTAATTTCTGTTGTGTTTTAGAGATGGAGGAACTAGAAGTTGAAGGTATGTCTCTGATAGTTTTTTACTATATTTTTATGTTTTATAAATGTGTGATTTATACTAAAATAAAAATATAATTCTTTTTAAGAATAATAAAAATATACGTTAAGAGGTCTAATCAAAGAAATATTCATAAAATAGAGTTTAAGTTTTAATATTTATTTATTTAGTTTTTTTTTACTATGCGATAAAAACACGTTAATACATAATATTGCTACGAGTTTGATCGCTCCGGAAATTGTTTGTTCCCCCATTATCAATAAAAACTACCGGAATTTTACATTTCAGGTCGCATTCAACAAACAATGTATTATACATTATAAGTGTAGACGAGTGTATTCATCCCGGGTTATAAAATTGTGTACACGATTTTTAAAAAAATGTTTCAGTTTAGTTAATGGTAAATTAATATAAATAAAATCTGAATTGCATTTTTAATAATAAACTATTACGACTTTTATTCTAAACTGAAAATAATGAAGATTATTTTTATTTAATTTTACGTCTGATGCTGGTTTGGGATTACGTGCATACACTCTTGTTTATTTTACTTCCGTACAGGTTAAGTTTTGAGAATGCTTATTCATAACAATATAAGAACAAATTAAAAAAATAATTAAGTAAAACAGACTTACAAATAAGTTCACTACTTTTTAAAAATTTAAATGAAATCAATTTAGAAACAAGAAAGAGACGAACTTTTAATATGAGGGCGACTTCAAACCTTCAGCATTTTTAAAAAGAGATTTTTACTTTTTATTGCGTATGTATATAATGCAATACACACTATATATATACATATATAGTGATAGTATTGACTGGTTTCAAAAAAAAAAAAAGGCTGGGCCAGGTTAAAGTCATAAAAAATCTCCTTCTTTGTAGTAATAAGAAAAAAAAGTGCAGAGAAACGACCTTAACTACTCGGCGTGAGTTAAGCCTCCCCGGGGTTTGTGAATATGTATTATTTATTTTACCTTAACTTTATTAAAATAAATTTTTATATAGAATTTACGGTTTCAAAGGTCTAAAAATAAATTCATTGATCATTTTTATCGAATCGTTTGGTAAAACAAAGTTGTTTAGTATTTAGTTATCCGATAAATAACGAAATTGTTGCCCAAAATGATAACTGTGAATTAAGTATCATCTGTTTACCAACAATGATACATTTCAAATTGATTGAAATTTTATGAAAGTTAAACTTGTACTTTTTTCAAGATATTTGTAAGAAAAGACTACTTCACTTTCCTTTTGAATAAATTAGGGAATAATGTCTCATATATTTTTTGACGGTGTTTTAGAGATGTAGGTATATATCTATGTTAAGTGTATTTACAGCAAAAAACGTTTTTGGAAATTCATTTCTGAAAAAGGCATAGCCGTTCTCAAAGAAACAAGTATTCTGAAGAAAGTGAGTTAGTTTCCCTATTTTTTTTCATCGACCCTATGGAAATACAGATGATTTTCAATTCTACAAGGGAGAATATTTGTTTTAGTTAGTTGCCAGGTATAAGGTATGTTATAGTATGTCGTTTGTAACGGATCAAATAGAATGTATAATCGTTCTTGATTCAAATTCGGCTGATTTTTCTGTATTAATAATAAATTTTATAATTATTCAGCATCACCGATGTAAAATTTTAGTAAATTAGTCTATCAGTAAACAGTTTTTATACGGATTTTTAAGTAATTAACATCATATCCCAAAAATTGTCTAATCATTTGTAAGCGTGAAAGATTATCGACTCAATTGTTTCTTTTCTTTTGAAAATAATCGCACATAACTACTGCACATGAACATTATATACAGATCGAATCGAAAAACGTTTGCAATAGAGAAAAAATATTCTGAGAGAAAATCCTAACTTTTCAATTACTAAGGAAACATTTTTTTTTACAAATTATTTTATTTTTTAATAGATTTTCCTTTCTGTCCTTTCTTTTATGTAAATTTGTGACTGAATTGCAACAGATGTTAAACTATACTTGCCCACTCCGTCTCGTTAATCTATTCTAAAACTCAAGGTCTTGATCAAGAGGTCTGCGTATCTATCATACTTATAACCTTGTGATTCGAGTTCCGGCCAATGACTTTTTTAATTTCTATTAGGAATACTGTAAGCGATCATTAAAAATGTTTTATTTTATTTATTTATTATTATTTTATATATACATATACAAATCATTCAACCACCACCAAAGAAATAATTTCATTGTAAAACTGTTAGTGAATCTCTGTATGATAAAAAGATTTGGGACAAACAATTGGTTTTTTAGGGATACCTTCACATTTAAGTGTTTTTTTTTTGGGGGGGTGTATTATTCACAATTTTCTTTTTTATATCATTCTGTTTTTGTTGTAAGAAGATTCACTAACACTTCAACAATGTAACAGTTTTTTTTTGCGTTGTGATCAGTTACTTTTGCTATTAATATCATTCGCCACTTTCATCATGATGATGACATAATGATGAAATGATGATGATATTTCATCTATATGATGACATAAATTAAATACTTAAAAAATAATAGACCATTTTTACCTTTACATTGTAATCGCCTATTTTTTCCCGGTAAAAACACTTATTTTTTTTATTTTTAAAATACTTATTATATATATTTGTATTATTTTCAATTAAGAAATAATTGCATAATGGTAGACTAGCCGTTCGTAATTTAGCTGTCATTTTACTGTGTTTACCCAAAAAATATAATGACTATTATTATTACATTTGTTAATAATTATTTATTAATTATAATTTTATATTAATTGTATGTAATTTTTAGATATTATTATTATATTTATGAATATAATTTTTATTCATATCTTGTCTCATATGTAAAGCCAAAAGTTTGTTAGTTTGCTCTAATATCCCGCGAAAACCAACCCACCGAATATTTTCAAATTTGCAAGATACATTTGCGTTATCCCAGGGAAGGTTGAGGCTATAGCCCTCTTGGCTAGGGCCGGCCATCCTCACAAACATGGGGGCCAGAGAGCGGAACACTCAGGCTAGAAGGAAATGGCGAACCTTACGGCCCCGGGAGGGGAGTTCGTGAGTCGGCTCCAAGATTTGTATGGCCTGACCTGGAGTTCTGGAAGCGGAGCCCTGAAGGGGCTAGTTTTATTATATTGATATGTATAATTTATAAGAAAATTTTTTCATAACCTTTTGATACGTTCCAGTATTTTCTGATCCGTGGTGATACCTTGCGTCATCTGTCAAAATATACAAGGAAAAATGGAGATTTCAGTTTTTCTTAACGAGAAAAGAGTAAAACATGTGCTTGTAGCCTGCGCCATTTGACTAAATATAGACGAAATATAATTTATTTTTTATAAAACTAACGCAAGTTGGCTAACTTTCTGAAAAGAATAAAAATGGCAGATTCATTTTGCTATTTAAAATATTTAAAACGTGTCAATTAATGAATATTTAATAATGAAAATAGCTTTTACATAAGAAAAATGCTCAACAAAGCGGTAATACCGGTTATCATGTTAGTGTATATTTTTTTGTTGAAAGAAAAGTCGCGACATTTCATTAGAAATAATACCGTTGCTGTGAATAATGTTCGTTTGTCTTATCTTGTGTTTTTTAACGCTTATTTTTTGTCGGAGATTCACTCGATATATATTTTGTTTGCAAATATTGTTGTCTATCTAGAAAACAGTTGTTTTGAAAAGTATATGGAAAAACTTTTAATTTTTTATAAAGACGTTCTATTTGTTTGTCATCCTGTTAAAATTAATCGAGTATATTTATTAACTTTTAGCCTTCAAAAGTTTAAAGATAAATTTTTATGAAATTTTGTTTTACAAAAGTCAATAAATTTATTTTATTTATTATTATATTTATTATCGTAATGAATACAGTAATTGGTTTTACTTTGTAGTAATTGTAATTCTTTGTTCATCAGTCAGCGTTCGTTGTTTATTGCGATTAAATACGGAACTTTTTAATTAATGCGTTAAATTAAGTTTTGCATATCATACTGATAATAAGCTTATCTTACGCTTTTATTTATTGCATATTATTATAATTGCTACCGTGAACATTATGTATAATTTTTTTAACGTTATAATGTTTCTATCTGTTTTATTAGAGTAAATTAACGAGCCGTTTTTAATTATTAACTATAAATATTTTTTTTTAACCGATTATATCCGTTCGTGTAGTAAATTTACCGGCAGGTCGTTAAATTACGTTATACTTATACTTTTGAACTGATGTAACAAAATCTCTTCTCGGTTATTGGTGGCCTACGTTTTATATAATTTCGAAATGTAAAAGATAAGAATTTTTACATCTCTAGATTCCAGTTCAGGATTTTTATGTTCTTACAATAATTAAAATGTAATGTAATGACCGGTAGACAAATCGAGAATTTATAATGTTAACTCCTTACCGATAGGCAAGGAGTAACCCTGTACCACCCGCCGGCCTCCGTGGCGCGAGTGGTAGCGTCTCGGCCTTTCATTCCGGCAGTGCCGGGTTCGAATCCCGGTCAGGCACGGCATTTTCACACACGCTACACATCATTCATCTCCATCATCTGATGTAATACTTAACTGTGGTTCCGGAGGTAAAAAAAAAACCTGTACCACCCGGAAAACATGATAATAATATAAATATAAAAACTTTAAAGGAAGAATTATAGTTTGAAAAAGGTAATTGAAGTTACAGGTCGTGTGATTTTAATGTTTTTTTTTTGTCCCAAACCATTTAAAACTAATTTTTGTATTATTTTTTTTCTTCATTAGTTTTGAAAATATTATAGTTATTTATTACACGACAAGAAAACCATTGCGATGAACCATTTTTTTTATAGGAGTTTTCTTAGAAGAATAGGTTTTGTTAAAATTAATATTTTTAAAAACCTTAAAAAATAATTTTTGTATGAATGAAAGAAGGTAAAATACGTAATCAAAGACTATTTTTTGTAAAAACTCTAGATCTGTAAAAATTTTGTATTTTACCTGATTTCCAGTCTATAAGTTGAAAGTTATAAGTTAAATTAAATTTGAAAGGAGAAAATACATTAAGACATTATTTCTATGATACATTTTTACCGCTAAAATTAATCTTGGTTAGGCATTTTTCAAATTTTTTGGTCGTTTAATGACTGATAAACAAAAGATAACGTGTAGAACTTTGTTTCCGGATTATATTGTATAGACCGGTGGGAATGGCTTTTCGTTAGAATTACATAAATTCGAATATATAACTGGTATAATACTACATAATTTATATAAAAGAAGTTATTTAATTTTTTTCTGTAGACAAGTGGGTATTTGGGTCCTCATGAAAAGAGATTATAATATAAGAGCAAAGATTTATAATTTCAGTTTCATTTCCGATTGTTACTTAAGCTGAATGTTGAGCTGACAGAAAAGTAATTTTGAATATGATTTTATTTTAAAAGAAAAATTTGGTTCAAAAGTTTGTTTCGGTAAAGGATATTTAAACATTCAATTTTAATTAGACTTTGATTAGAAGAATGTTATATGTAATAATATTATATAGAAAACAAAAGCATTACAAAGTTTTATTGGTATTTCCGTTACTGTAAAATAAACTTTACACTCTGCTGGTGTGCGGTTTATTTTATTGTAATAATTTCCTTCTCGTTACATTAATAAATATGTTTTCCTTTACAGAATGTGAAGGAAATTATTATTGTATTTAAGTTGTTTATTCAGAAGGTTATTTTTTATTAGAGAACGCGTTAGAGTTTGTGTGTTGTGTGTATATATTCGTAACAGTATTATTTTTCATTGATTACTGGTTGTAACGTTTTATAATTTTCATTACATACGAATTTTACACTTTGTATTCTTTCAATTTGTTTTTTTTTAAGGAATTATGTTTAGGAATATTATCGATATACTTGGCAAACCGTTTAGTTTTATACTATTTTTTTATTATTATTATTATTATTAAAACAACATATTCCATAGGCTCCCTCTCACATGCCCATTCCCATCCCCCCCCCCCCACTCTCTCTCCCTCCCACGCCCCCCCCCCTCTCTCTCTCTCTCTCTTTCTCTCTCTCTCTCTCACACACACACACACTCACTCACTGCGTGTGTGTGTAATTTCATTTTCATAAATTGTGAATTTTTTTCGTTAGTTAAAATATTATACGAATTGTAAATTTTATTTAATTAACTATTTCTACTGAGTTATAATTAGAGAAATGTCAAGGTAACTTAGTGTTGTAAATATTTCCGTAATTCATTAAAATTCTTTCATGTTTATTTTAAATATTCCTTTAATTAGATTTCAACAGTTTGTTGTAACGTTACGAATTTCTACCTGTATATTGACCGACGTTTGCACCAAGTGATTTCTAACTAGTTGATAGTTGTATACAGATTTAGAATTTGAATCGATAAAGATAGGTGCGTATTTGTAAAAATAAGAATATAAAAATCCATGAAAACTAACATTAGAAAAGTTCGTAAATTATTATCGGTTTAAGAATTAAGATTTATGTGACTCGTTTGCAATTTAATTTTTGAAATGAAATGTTCCTTACAGACCGTTACAACGATATTTTTTTCTAAAATAACAGGATACAAATTTTATCGCATTCATTACCAGTAAAATATTTAATAAATCGAGGAAAATTTTCGAATTAGTGAACATTATTTGAACAAAATCAAAAATTTTTTTAAGTAGTTTTATCAAAATGAAAAGGGGAACTTATCAACTTTCATTCGAAATAAAAATGAAGAAATTTTATTTTTTCGGAAAGCCTTTTTTTGTGTTAAAAACCGTGTTAAATTAAAATTGTTTTCACCGATACGGGAATGGAGTTTTTTTAAGCTACCCGAATTAATAAATGCCAAAAAGTGTTTTTTTCATTATATGTAGTGCTGTCAGTAGCAAATTTTGTTGAATTCAGTTAAGTAAATTGATTAAAGAAAATTCGCTTTTGAAGGTTTGTTAAAATAGCTTTTACCACTCATGCTAAATGCCATTCAAACGTGAAAATAAGCAGAAATAAAATAGGGAAGACACAGTAACATTCAGAAATTGAAAACATAAGTTTTGCTTCAGCTTGTAGGAAAAACAAAATAAAACGTGTTCTTGGGAGATGTAATGTAAACAGTAATTGGAGAAAATAGAGAATCTATACCGTCTCAAAAAGAATAAATATATCTGAATTAAAATTCAGTATATTTTACAGATTTCGCTTTCTGTAATCTAACAACCAAATTCCTCAACGCAGCAAAAATAATCAGCTACTCGTAATATTTCTACACGAAAGAGTAATACTATAAAATGCGACGTACTTCTGTTAAGGCCTTCATTTCCTATAAGGAAATCTTCTAGATTAATTAACACTAAAATTATTGTTCATTCAAACATTGGTAAAAGAATCTATCAGATTGATTTAGCGATTCTTGTGTTTTAAATGAACATCGGAACACGTACTCTTAAAGATTCTTACTTATTAATATCCTCAGACTCATAATCATTTCTGTTAAATGATTTTTAAACTAAAACTTAACCTTGTTAACATGAAAAAGTTTTTGGAGATCTGGAGACAAGTTTGACGATCTCCTTGTTGAAAAATTCTAGTGCTTGTTTCTTGCACCAGAAGGTGGACATCGTCTTTGTGTGCATGTATTTTGCATTCAAACATTCCTTTTATTTAATGAAAAGATGAAAGTCTAGATCCGCCATCTGATCTGACGGGAGTCCAATACCTCCCATCAAAATAATTTCCAATTATGTTTTGAGCAACGAAAAATCGCCTGTTGTCGTGGAACACACACATACCCTTGATGAAAAAGGCTACGCCATAAATTTTATAAGGTTTTGCATTATCCTTTTTGCTTTGATGGTTTCTTCAGGAATCTGATCAATCGACCAGAACCAGAATAGTGCTTTGTCTTATGGCAAAAATGTTGGTGATAACCGATGAGCTTCTAGATTTTGCTTCATCATTTATGTTATTATTTTTCCTTAATTAAATAATCACTTGATTTCTGCAAATTTGCCTCCCTCATCGAACCTTATGTTCAACTAGCTACCCTTGAATTTTAGTTGTACGAAAACGAATCGCGATTCGTAATCAACGGGATTGACGAACTGCCGAAGTAATGAACTGCTACTTGAAAATAGCATTCAGAAGTTTGAAACGATTAGACAGCGGTATAGACAAGTTCTCGACTAAAAGAATTCCAAAACTTTAAATTGTGTTATTAATATACGCAAGTCATTTTCAGTTAAAAAATTTTATAATCAGCTATTAAAATAGATAGCATACCTTTCGTTTTTTCTATTGTCATTCAGATTTAAATTTTTGTTATTTTTATTGAAGTTTATCTTCGATTTTTTTTTTTTTTTTAATTATTTTACTGTAATCTAGAATGTTGTGATATGTCAACATATTTGTTGTCATTTATTATAATTTTCTTGTACGTGAACCATGTTTTGCTGATTTTGTAATCTGCATCGTTTCATCTGATTGAATTTTATTCGCTCTTTTCTTTTTCGATGTTATTAAATTAAAATTTACTAATCAAAATGATAATCGTTATTAAATGTTACATAAATTATAATTTGCAATGTATAGCTTAATGTAATTATTATTCTTGTTTATCGTAACCACCAATTAACGTTTTGTCACGATTAAATCGCACTGCAAATTTAGGGGATGAGGTAGAAATCGAGAAGGAGAAAAAGGGGGAGGTTAGATTACTGTTTCGGATTTCATTTTGAATTTATACTGACAGGATTGCTGCTACCAGATATTGTATGATTTGGTAGTCGTAAGCGAGAGAGGGGAAGGATTTTGAAAAGCGCTGACTGTGTGACTACAACAGCGGTACATGGCATTACCACTCCGCTGATTGATTCAGATTGCCATTTTGATTGAAGTGACGTTTTATCGATACTATGAATAATTCAGTTTATATAACTTTTTTTTCATTGTTTTTATTATTATTAGTTAGGCCTATTTTTCTATAATGTTTTAATGCAAGTGATTTTTATTATTATTGTTTATCTTTGTAAGTTTTCCGATTAAGATTTAGTCCTTAGCCTAGTTATAATAAAAAAAATAAAAAGAAAAAGGTGGCAACATCTTAGAATTTGAATAAATCATAACAATTTGTAAACTCTTTATGATAAATTTTAAAATTATTTTACTCCTGTAAAAGTTATATATATTTTCTTATATAATGAAAAATAATTTTTTTATATGTTTCACATTAAAAACACTCATATCACAATATTTTAGATTATTGAGCAAAAACTTCATATACTAGTGTATATAAATATACATAGTTGTAGCATAACGTTTGATATAAGACACTAGTCGTTCCCGAAAGTAGTATGGCCATTCTCAAGAATATCAACGAAAAGGTTACTATAAAGAATGAGGTAGTTTCCGATTACCTTCGTTATCAAAGTGAATATACTCTTGTATATAGCATTCTAATTCCACCATGATGGTCATATCATTTATTTAATTTTGCCTTATTAGAAACAATTTTACTCTTTTCATCGTAGAAATTGGTTGCATAATGAATATTATTATTTTCAGAAAATGCAAACTCTAAATAATTCACTTTTAACTGAAGATATTTACTTTTAATAAAGCCGTAAGAGAAACTGATACAAATAGTAGTCTGTTCCCTATGGGAACAGAGCATTCATTATTCTAAATGCTATTTCGTAGAAACCATTTAAAAAAAACATTTCGTAGTCATTTCAAACCCATCTTGTGAGTTCTTTAGTTTTAGAGTTACAAATTAATTGAAATAACAGAACACAAATATATATGGACTAAAGATTTGTTCACAGTTTGTTTAACCAGATCGTTATCCCGACAATGAAATTGTATGAGATCAGAAATTGTCGAATAAAATACGAGATAAATCCATCACCGAACGGTAGTTCTGGTTATAGCCTCTGATATAGTAAAATTTAAAATAATTTTGGTTAAAATTCTATTTTAAAATCCGTGTCGATATCCCGTCTTAATGAAACAGTAGATCAGCTAATATATTGACCGACAGCAAAATTCCTAGGTCCGACTCGAAGAATGCGGATTTCCGCCAAAACTGAAGTTCCCTACCGCAAAGGACTCTCTGTTATAAAAATTACTGTTTGTATAGATAAAGAAAATAGGTATTAAAAATTCCTCACCATATTGGCTGTGGCAGATTTAAATATATATTATTATTATTATGCTTTTACGGCCAACATGGGACCACTTAAGTCAATTTTAGTTGGATCTTTTCTGAGA